>QRFJ01004987.1:0-72503 GCA_006176705.1 Cocos nucifera | reverse complement strand
GGCACCGAAATGCCATTCTAGCTTTTCACCTCCATTCCCTTCGGTAGACGATGCGGGAGCTCACATCTGAGTCAGTGTGAGGCATAACTCCATCAAAATTCAAACATCGGCTGCCCAGGAACCACCATCATCTACTCATCCGTCGATTTTTACTCCACAGCATGAGCCTCCATCATTGCCACATCTCTAGTTACATTCTCCATCTACTGATGAGTCTCCATTGATGTCATGTCACGTGATCCATGGCCCAGTGAATATATTTATTATGTATTTTTTTATTTATATTAGTGTTGTACACTTCTAATATATTTACATAATATATTTTTGTTTAGGTACATCATCCCATAGGACATTTGGTGGGGTCCCACACATATGCCGCATTATGTGGACTGCCACATCAGGTGATGTGGAGTACGACATAGAGGGCGAGGCCAAAGAAAAGATTACACAAGAGATGCATTCCTTTTTTCGAGTGCTTATGAGGCGGTCCGACATATTTTGGTAGTACCCATGGATTGGCGATTGATGGATGCTGATGTCAGGGAACGAAGTGCAGAGGAGATATGTGTAAGTATATCTTAATTATATTTTAGCATCTGGGCCCTTTACACTATGCTTGATTAGAATAATTCAAAACTTAACTTCCGATAACTTGAGTAGAAAGTACGACTTCCTAATTATGAAGGGCTCGAAGAGCCTGATTGAAAAGATTGAAAGAAATTGTACGAAACTATAGGTCAACCTCCATAGTAGATGCTAGACACCGACAAGGACAATCAGAGGAGTTGTTCCTGACTCAGACTTATCCTCCGAGTCAGTAGGAGGAATGGTTAGGATTGGAAGAGCTAGGAAGTTCTAGATCTTAAATTTCTAACTTTAAAATTTTCAAAGCACTAACAATTATATTGATATTTTTTAAATATTTGTTTATTTATTATATACCTTTTAGGCTGCCACTCGTTAGAATCGAAAGAATTGACTAGCTCAGAGTACACGCACACTCTCGGCGTGTGTCTATGGCAAAGTCATTTACTAGAGAAGTAAGAATTTTACAAATCTATAGTTAAAATTAAATTAATATTTTTTCATATTTCTAATAAAACTAATCCATTGTTATAGCTGATTGAGAGCAGGTTGCTGATGCCTACCCATAGATGCTGTTATCTTCCTTCTAAGTCATACGAACAAAAGGGATGTGTTAGTATATGTGCCTAGAACCAGATGACTGCACTTGTGATACACTTCTAAGGATAAAAATTATAATTTAACTAAAATTAATAAAAAAATTGATTATTTTTTATTCACATATGTATATTTAGGGTCTGTTGCATTCGTCCTTTGATAATGATAATGATAACTGATTTGCGTGCTAATTTCATAGCTAAGGCAAGGTGCACCAGTCGATCAAGTAATAAAGTGAAATGAGTAGAGTATCATCCCTAGAAGGATTGGAAAAATAAGTACTGAAAGCTCTTTCTATGCTTATTTAGGAAGATCGATTTATGAGATAAGAAATTAAAGAACAAATAAAAAATAATTAAAATTTTTTAAGAAAATAGAAGAGAGTGTAAATTTATTAGGATTTTAAACTCAAAGAGTTAATGGATTACTAAGGCAATCAGTTCACAACTCAAGTCAATTACAATATTCAACTTTTTAGATTAATTTTATTTCTATGATTGGTGGAGTCCCTAATTATTCACTATTCCTTTGGTCCAGGCATTAGCGAAAACTATCAATATTTATTATTTACCCTTTGTCCAGTGTAATTTAAATAAATATAATATATTAAGTTTTATGAAATCCTCTAATTAAAAATACGCTGCACCAAAGCGCACTAAAATTCCCGCATGCATTATGATTCTAATTGATTTCATAATACAAGTATAAATCAAGAAGCAAATTAACCATAGATGTACTGGTGTAACATTCTATGTTCACTCAGATCAATAGAAGATGGCCAGTAAGCGAAAAGCATTAAGACGGATTATATACTCTCATGATAAAAAATTTAAAAATAATCATACTAAATATCTGCATCAAAAGAGTGGCTACACCTTAGCCTTTATTTTAGTAAAAAAATAAAAATTTTTTATAATAACAAAATTCAAAAATAGCAAATAAAATAAAAAGTAGAGAAATTAAAAGACTGTTTGATTGCGAAATTGATTTACTTGTTGCTCTTTGGCATGGGACCTTGGGGAAGAAGAAAATGCTCCTTGATCGATGTCTTGATTGTCAAAAGAAATCAAAAACCCTTTTTTCTTCTCTCACAGATCATTTCTCTTTCTACATTCTCTCTAATTTTCTTTGTTTTCTTTTTTTCTAACTCTCTCCTTTTTCTCTTTTTCTCTTTTCTCTGGCTTCCTCTCTACCTGGCAACAGCAGTATTTATAAGCTAAAAAAAATGGATTCTCCCCTAAATCCTTTAGAAATTAGGTTAAAGGACTCCTAAAACACTCAAATAAGAATCTGGAGAAATTCTGATCGTTGGATGTTTTGATCAAATGACCCAAAAATCACTTACAAACTCCTTAAATATAACCCAAATCAAGTTGGATTTCATGCTAGCCGTTTGAATCAAACCGTTGATGAATCTGGGCATCGATCGCATAGAAAGAGGCCTCTGATCTTTAGTTTACCATCAGGATAAATCTCAGCCATTGGATCTCGATCAGGAGCTGTGGATGCATTCGATCAGCACTTTTTTTTAGTCGGGCCATTCCGATTAAGTTTCAGTGAAAGGCAACCCGTTGTGCAGACATTTTTCAAATTGCCCTCATAGACCATGTGCGAGCTCGATGTTGCATAGGACCGCCGCATTCTTCAGTCAATCAGAGTGTTGCTTGCTTCGTGTGAAATATGAATACCCTCATGTCGGGTCACCATGCACCACAAAAATTGCGATGTCACCTGACGGTAGCACTACATCGGTGAGGTCGGTCTGCTATTGCGTCGAATCGGGCCCGAACCGGTCGAGCTGATTTTCTGAAACCGACTTTGACCAACCCATTTTTTTTTTTTTGAAATTCAATTTCCGGCTCGTTTGCAAGTCGTTTTGCCTGAAATGTTATTTCATCGAACCAGAAAAATAAGACTTTCATATTGCGTGGCTTTCTTTCCTACATTAAGATAATAAAAAATATCAATTTAAAGAAATAGATTAATTTATTTATAATTAATATTTTATATCAGTATATTTACCACTTATCACACCCCCCAAACTTAGCATTGCTAGTCCCTTAGCAATGTTTTATTTAATACCATGTCTCATAAGAATCATCACAAAGATAAAATCTAGGAATAAAAGGTTAAAGTTTAGAAAATAACTGCCCTAACTTAAGCATTGAGCTTCAGAAGCAAAATTTTCAGTCATAGCAATTAAAAACTTTCTTAAAACATCAAAGACTGTAGCACTTGTGTTCATATGACTAACTTTAGCCGCAATTTTTCTTTTTCAGTCTTTTATAAAAAAAAAATAAAAGGAACCAAAAGTATCTTCTTTATCACCTAGTTTGGTGCGAATTTTCTATACAATCTCAATTTATACTCATGAATTAAGATAGCTTTCACCACTGCGCTCCACCCCCCCCCCCCATTTTTTTTTTTTTTATGCTGAGCATCCTGGCCTTTCCTTCACCATTTTACGTTGAATTTCCACACTTACCTAGGTGCAGAAGAAATCCAGTTTACATGGCTTTGGGCAATCCAATATTACTCTATCTTTTGCATTTTATTTTTAGGCAGAAGCTCTTCCTTTAAATCAATCTTTGATTAAATGTATATTAATTATCAATTTTAGTGATAATTGAATCCCCAGTTGGTCTTAAATCAATACCTACTTGCCTTCTTAGGTGTGCATGGCACTCAGGAGTGCTATAGTCTTTATGACCTAAGTAGGCTGCTAAAAGTTGACCAAATATCTACTCTTTAACTCGTTACAATTCATTAGCAAATAATTCTATCTTTTATCACTTATCTAGTCTATTCGTTGCTAAAGATTTTCTCTTGACCATGATTTTTTTTTTTAACTCATTGTCATTATCTTAAAGGAGAAAGAAAAATAAAAGGTCAATAAAGGATAGGAAAGGGAATACACCTGATTTGATTCAATCGTTCTTTGGAGCTTTTTGAAATTTGCTGAGCTCTCATTGATTTTTATCAAAATTGAAAATACACACCAGAGTAGTAAAAAAGCAATAACAAATTATTAAAAATAAAAAAAAAAAAAAATGAGCAAAACTAAAAAGAAAGAACAACCTATCTAGTAGTTCTGATTTATAGTTCTTCAGCTTGACTTTCTTTGATTCTTAAGTGGATCAATCTGATGCCATTTCAATTGGAATACTTTCATATTTGATGAGTCCCTTTCAATTTGACATTTGCTTCACTTTTATAGTCTCAAACCTATTTTCTACAGAATTCTCATATACATGAATTATCAATAATATCAATTAGAAAACAGTTGATTGTCATCAAGATGTTTAGTATCTTTGAAAATATTAAAGTAACTTGTCATTCTGGTTCTAAGAATTATTTTCCCTGTTTTGAACATCTTAATTAAAGCCCTCTGTAGCTAAAAAGGGCTGCCCCTAAAATAAGGCTATATCATAATCTTCTTTCATATCAAGAACAATAAATCAATAGGAAAAATAACTTATTTACCTTTACCAGACATCCTCCACTATACCTCTTGGGATAGTTGATGGATTCTATCGACTAATTGAAAAGTAATAGGTAGGCTTTGTTTCCTAAAACCCATCTTTTCTGAAAAAAAGAAAAAAGCATTGAGATTAATGCTTTGCTCCATAAATTACATAAAAACTTTATCAAAACTACAATCACCCAATAATGAGGGGATAGTAAAACTCCTGGATCTTTGAACTTCTATCGGTAAATTTAAATTTTGAAGTATTGCTGAGCATTCTCATTTCAAATTTATTCTCTCATGCTCCTTTCAGCTTTTTTATTGTGAGGAGTGCTTAAGAAACTTGATACCTGCATTGGTAATAGCATCTACAAAAGGAAATATTAAATATAAATTCTTTAGAATTTGAAAAAGTTAGAAAAATTCCTTATTTGGAATGCATGTATTTATCTCTCTGGAATGGTAGTGGTGCACATAGGGCTTTCACATTTGTATCAACAAATTCATTATACCGGAGACCATCCATCTGCTGGTTGTTATTTGGTGACTACAAATTTGGTTAGTGGATGGTTCTTTATCTGTAGTTGGCTCTTCAGTCTCATCTTCTGATGTGGCTCCTCCAATTGTACCACTTCTTGTCGTATAGCATTGACTTGCTCACCTTGGATTGTCTTGTGTTGCTGGGCAAGGATCCCCCATTCAGGTCTCCAGAGATTATTTTAGCCATTTGATACTATGCATCTCCCAAGGTTTTCGAATTGCTGTGTTTGGTCCTGCTAAGTTGGTCTAATTTTTATAGTTTCTTCTTGGTTTGCATAAATTTGACATCAGCTCTTCCATGTTGGACTTCTTTTTAGGTACTTGGAATCTGGGGGCGGTTGTGCTGCATTTTGCTGCTCCATGAGAAAATTTGGATGCTGCCTCCATCCTTGATTGTATGTGTTGGAGTAGAGATTATTTTATTATGGTCTGAAAAAATTACCAAATTAATTAGCTATTATTAGTTATTTTAAGCAAAAGGATTATCTATCTGGCAATTTGCTCGTATGTGTCCTCCTCCACACAGGTCATAAGTAATGCTCCTGAACAGCATAGCTATTCCTTTAAGTTGCTCGACTCGGCTCTAAGGGCGTACAATTTTAGCAGTAAGGTTGGCCGCAATCATATCTCCCTGCATACCTACTAGTCTTTTTGGATTCATACGGTTCTGTTTCTATTGATAGCTATTTGATGCCATCTCATCGATCAGATCGAAAGTTCTTCCCTTCATTTTGATTAATGGTTTCCTCCTGCCGCCATCAATCATAAAAATATTAGTAGGAGATAAACCATTATAGAAATTTGTTACCTGAAGCCATACAGGTAGGGTGATGATGTGGATATTCTCTCAGCATTCTTGAAATGTTCAAGCCTGCATATTAGTGTCTCCATTGTCCATCTGCATAAGAAATTAATATCGTTGCTATCTTGGCAGTCTTGGAAGTGGAAAGGTATTGGCCTAAGAATTTTTTGGACTAGGACGATCCAATTGTGATAGAACCAAAAAAAAACCACCAAAAACAAAACCCAAAAAAAAAAAAAACAGCAAGAAGAGAATAAGCCAACTCTTAGGCTTTGTCCCATAAAGGAAAAAAGAAAGCAACCTTAATCTTAATAGCATTCATCTGACACCCATTATTTTAAAAGTATTGCAAAGTTTCAAGAAAAAATTAGAAAATGGAGCATTCGGATTCATCATGCACATATCCACTGAATTGGAAGATTTGATTGATCGATCAAGATCATCGATCGATTTTATTTCAAAGTTGTTTGCTCCACTGCAGTCCCTAATGCTCGAAGCGTTGCATCGGCTATAGATGGTGTGATGTAATTATTAATGGATGATGTACTGGTCGAAAGCTTCATGCTGTCTTCGTCCTCATATCCAATCCTAGTATTGAGTCGTTAGGATCTGTTCAGCTACCATGTTCTTCTTGTTGTTAGTTTCTTAATTGGTCCTTTCAATTTTTGGATCTAAGGTAGTAAGTACTAGATCCAGTACGTGTCATTGCATTGAATAAATTTTTTAAATAATAAAAATTGTAAAAATAAATTTCTAAAGTAAAAGCTGAATCAAAAATTTTCCAATATTGTTTTTTAACACAATCTCTGGCAAACGACGCCAAAAACTTGAGATGCTAATGTATAGCTATGGCAAAGGCACCAGTCGACAAGTAAATAAAGTGAAATGGTAAGTATCATCCCTAAGATTGGAAAATAAAGTACTGAAAAGCTCTTCTTATGCTTTATTCTAGAAGAACGATTATGAGAATAAAAAATTAAAGAATAAAATAAAAAATAATTAAAAAATTTTAAGAAAATAGAGAGAGTGGGTAAATTATTAGGTTTTAAACTCAAGAGAATGATTACTAAGGCAATCGTCACCAACTCAGTCAATACAATATCAAATTTTTAGGATTAATTTTATTTTTCATATGACGGTGGATTCTTCCTAATTTATTCACTACCCTTGTGGCCAAGCCCATAGCAAAACTATCAATATTTTAATAACCTTATGGCTCAGGTGTAATTTAAATAAATATTAATGTACTAAGTTTTGGGAAATCGCTCTAATGAAAATTACGCTGCCATCCAAAGCACACTAAAATTTTCGCAGCATATGAAATCTAATTTGATTCATAATACAAGGTATATAATCAGAAGCAAAACATAGATGTACTTGGTCCGTAACATCTATAGCTCATCAGATCAATTAGAAGATGGCCAGTAATCTAAAAGCATTTAAGAGTCAGATTTATATACTCCTCATGAATAAAATTTAAAATAATCATACTAAATATTCATCAAAAAGAGTGGCCTACACCTTCTAGCCTTAGCCAAAATAAAATTTAGTTCAAAATGAACAAATTCAAAAATAGTGAATAAAATAAAAAGATAGAGAAATTGGACTGTTTGATTGCTGAAATTGATTATCTGTTGCTCTTGCATGGAACTTGCGTGAAGAAGAAAATGCCCTTGATCGAATGTTTTCTTGATTATCAAAAGAAATCAAAAAATCCTTTTTTTTTCTCTCGCAGATCACTCTTCCTTTCTCCTTTCTCCTCTCTTTTTTTTTTATTTTTCTTTTTTTTCTAACTCTCTCCCTTTTTTCTCTTTTTCTCTTTTTCTCTGACTTCCCTGACTTCTCTCTACGCAAACAGCAGGTATTTATAGCCTAAAAAAGAAATTGATTCTCCCCAAATTCCTTTAGAAATTATGTTGAAAGACTTCCAAACACTCAAACAGATTTCTGGGTAATTCTGTCATTGGATATTGATCAAACGGTTCCAAATTACTTAAAATCTCTTACAAATAACCCAGATCAATGTCAAATTTTATGCTAGGCCATTGGATCAACCGTTGGACTGAATTTGGGCCGTTTGAGTCATGTAGAAAGAGGCCTTCTGATCTTAGTTTACATCGAGAATGAGATTTCAGCGTTGGATCTCGATCGAAGATCTACGGATGCCGTTCATCAGTGCTCTCTTTTCGCGCCGTGCCGATCAAGTTTCAGCGAAAGTCGTCCGTCTGGAAATCAGACAAAATTCAAATTGCCCTCTGTAAACCATGCGCCGAGCCGATGTGGCATGAAACTATCGCATTCTTCAGTCAATCAAGGCACGCTTCTTCATGTGAAATGCTCGAAAATACCTTGATGTCAGTCCACCGTGCGCCGAAAAAATGCTGACGTCATTCCTGACGTCAGCGCTGCATCGGTTTAGTCGGTATGCGTTGCAGTCAAACTAGGTGGCGAACGCGCTGAGCTAATTTTCATGAACCCGATTTGAACGAACAGATTTTTTTTTTTTCTGAAATTCAATTTCCGAAGCTCGTTGAAGTTGTTTTGTCTAAAATTTTTCATCTGAATCAGAAAAATAATCTTCAACTTGGTGCTCTTTCCTATATAAGATTAATAAAAATATCAATTTCCTAAAGAAAAAAAATTAATTTATTTATTATAATTTAATATTTTATTAGTATATTTTTACCACCTATTCAATAATTCATATTTTCAAGACGTTAAAAAATTTAAGAACATGAATAATCATTATTAACTCATAAACATGTCTCCGACCATAGGATCATCAGAGGATGGTGATGATCGGAAGGTTGGTGTACAACATCGCTTTCTTTAGTAGATGAGTCTGAGTCTACGATGTGGAGACACAGAGTCGAGAGTACAGGTACTCGTTTAAAGATAGAAGGGCACTGAGCGTGACCACCTCGAGTCGTCACTTAGGAGTCTACCTTCTAGTCAATGACTGACCAATGCTCAGTGTGTGTCTGGTTCTTTGCACCTGAGAGTGCAATCGTTCAGTTCACCTTGAGGGTATTAGTATTTACTACAACATAATACTCGTGTCTCCTACCATACGGAACTCTGAGGTGTATTTGGCTATACGCATGTTCATTTAGAACTGATTGCATCAGATGAAATGCTATCTACCTCGAGTGGTTAAGAGGAGATAGCCTATGTATGTTCTATGAGAAATCAAGTTCAGAAGCCATGGCCATGGAGGAAGTGAAATAATAAAAGAGAAGGGTTTCTATTTAGATTTTCAATTGGCACTTGCGAATTCGAATGATACATCATATGAACAGAGACTAGGGTTTGACGAGCTTAACCTATAACCTAATCAAATCGAGCTCAAAGTATAGAAGAACTGAATCACAAGGTAGCAGCACCAAGAGGTTCCATTAGCTCTGATGGGTTTGCCACCATATCTGCTAGGCTGTTCATGTGGATTTTGGAAGCAATTAATGATTATACTGATTCGATCATTCTATGCTGATTCGAATCAGAAGACGAGTCTGATCCATCGAAAGAGTTTCGATGATGTCTATGATAAGTCATGACATATCCCATTACCCATACGAACTGAAATCTAACTGGATCACAGTAATAAGTTTGATTCTGGTGATCTCATTAATCTGATTCTAGTTTCAAACTTGATCTGAATGAGATTCATTAGCGTTCAAGGAAAATCGTGCTAGCACTCGACTTGAACCTAAGCGTTCTTCTTTGCTATCATACAATAAGTTGTCCGGCTTTGATCTAGCAAGGAAGTTTGTGCTCTCAATCAAGCCTTCATAGGTCTGATGAGAGTTGTCCAAGTCAGAATAAGGGTTTGTCTTATTTGTAATAGAATACCCTGCCATTTTTGGTCACCTAGCCATTTCTCTGTTTGAGCTTCTGGTCAAACGTTAACCTTTGACTGGTTCAAATCGTTGAGCATTGATCTTTGACTTCTATTGCTCAAACATGTGCCGCACTATTGATAGAGCTGGTAGGGCCTGTCCTCCTGCAGAACCTGGCATAGGAGGAAGGTGCGCTACGCTAGTGCGCGTGAGCCCAAGCAGGAGCGCCTAGGAGTCCTTGTTGGACAGACTCCATCTCCTTATTGGATTCTGATTAGACTCCTCCTAAGAACCAACTTTGACTGGTCTTAGGCACCATCTAAGGATGAATCCAAGGGACTCTATTTCCACCAATCAGATTTAGATCTGATTTCACAAAGGGTTGTGATTGGTTGGGATGAAGAGGAGTTGGATCATGCATAGTCTATAAATAAGACCCTGCATCCAAACTCAAAAAAGAAGAATAATTCTCTACGCCCCAAGGCTACCTCTCTATTCCTCCTCCATGCCAAGTTCATCTTCTCCCTCTCCTCTCCATGCCCAAAGAAGTTTGGGATCTCAGTTGGTGCAATCTAGATGAGAGAAAGGCGACAGAAAGCTAGAAGGCTGCGCTGCTGCAAAGGACAACTGCTGATCTTCGAAAGCTATTTTGAAGATCCTCCAAATTAGATTCAGATCTAATTTTTGGAGATGTGATAGAGAAGAAGAGGATCTCTAGATCCAGCTCGAGTGGATACTGATAGAGGCCAGGCACTTGCGTGGCTAGATCCAGAACCTTCCGCTGCTTACAGGATCATCAACGGGTAATAGGATTACCCTACATCAAGGTAAATTAAATCTTGATTTAATTTATCTATATTTTATTTTAATTATTAGAAATAATAAAAATTAGATCTAAAATATCCTCAAATCTGATTTGGATCAAAGAGAAAAGTTTTTAAAATATATCTCTTGATCCGATTAGATCTGAATGAACCTGATCTGGGAAATTAGGATTTTCCTTCAACTGGTATCAGAGCCAAGGTTCTAAAGTATTTAGATCTGATTTTAAATTTATTTTAATTAAAAAATAAGTGATTTCAGATGTCACATGAGATGTGATCAGATCTAAAATTAGAAAAAATTAAAATTAAATGATTTGGATCTAAGATTAGAAAATATGCATGACTAGTTCTAAAATAGAATAGTTCTATAGAATAGTCTTGCATGTTTATAATTTAATTTGATTAAATCATATTTTAGATCTATTTATTTACTATTTTTTGATATTATAATTATTATAATAATATCTAAAAAATAGCAAATAAAAATTATTTAATTTTAACATCATATGAGATATGATTGATGCATGTCTAGACTAGTTGTAGAATAGTTCTACATAGTTGTCTAGATTAGAGTTTATTTTGATAAGATCAATTTAAATCTAATTTTTTAGATTATTATGAGATAATTTAGATCTAAAAATATGCATGATTCGATACATGAGATGTATGCAAAATATGCCATGATTAGATCTAATTTGTATATGAGATATATGATATAGATCTAAAACTATTTTGTAGTATTACATGTTCCTGATTAAGGCGTTCCTCTTAGCCGTCCGATCATAAGAACGAAAAAAAGGTTTAAAGGCCCTCTCCTCCCATCCGATGGGGTGTTCTTATGATGTGTAGGGGTGCTGCGTGTTCATCCTTAATCAGAAATCCAAAACTTACTTTCTGCAAAATCCTAGATCCTGAAACCCTAGGATTTATTATGCATATTTTATTTATGAACCCTACTTAATTAAAAATTAAGATTATGAAATATTAATTAGGTCTAAAATTGAGAATTTTAGATCTAAGACATATTCATAATACTGGGTTCGGGCTTGGGTAGCTCAATTAGGTCTAAGCGGTTGATCAAACCGAATCAAGAGTTGGTTAGATGGGATCAACAATGCTTAAATTGACCAGCCTAATAGGATTAAGTCTGGGTCAAGATCGAGTCACGATCAAGCAAGACCTAATTAGGCTCAGAGGTTAGAGTCTGGATTGTAGGCTAACCCAATTGGTTCTGGCTCAACAATTTGGTGTCTAAGGTAAGTTTGGCACATACGATCGACTGGTTTTTAATTGGGAGCTACTCGACCTGAATGCATTCTTGTACGAGTTAATGGCATATCCCTTCCACCGATCTCACTTACCTGGCCATATCTGTTGACTCAGTTCTGATTTGAGGTGGTCAATAATCCGAGCTAACCCATGCCACTAGGTTAGTCATAATTGTTATGACTATGACAAGTCTAGTTTAATGAGACCTGAATCAATTCTCCCTAAGAAAAGATTAAGTCTGAGGTCTTCCACCATTGTAGATGTGCGGGCCCTTTCCAAGGTTGATTGTTCTCGACTGGATACAGTGGCTCAGTTGCACCGAAAAGATGCAACCATGTCTATTAGGCATTGGATGCTATGGGCTGGAGGATGAGTTGGGCTCAATATTTTGGATATGGTGAGAGACTCAATTAGGAAATCCAGTCTGTGCAAATGGTGGGTCTGACTTAACTAAGGAGTGGATCAATATTCTGGATACGGTGAGATTCATGAATTAGAGACCAAGTTTGGGTGCACCATGATTAGAGAATCATTGAACAAGAGTTGTTCACTCATTGGCTAACCCATCACCAATAACTGTTAGGTGAGGTGATGAGTCAGTTGGTGAGACCGCACCACCCACTAGAAATCATTAATCGTGGAGATTTTTGCATCTCTATAGAGGGAGTGTAGGGATCCAAAAAAATAGTGGAAGCTAATTTATTTAAAAATAAAATTTCTAAATAAATTGGTCAAGTCATAATTACAGTATCTAACTAGAATCTTTGACTCTCAATAGAAAAATGTCTGCGTCCAACCCATTAGCACGTATCCTGGACACACATAGACTGATCGGAATCCCAATTATAAAGATTGGCTTAGGAACTACAAAATTATTTTGGGTTTCGAGAAGTTAACCCATGTATTGGACCAGGACCCTCCCACCTTACCAGCCCGTCCATCCGTTGAACAGAGAGCATCTCTGAAAAAATAGATAGACGAAGATAATAAGGCCAGATATTACATGTTGGGCTCGATGTCTGATGAGCTCCAGCGCCAACATGAAGATATCAGAACTGCTTGCCAAATGTTGGCTCACCTATAAGAGATGTTTGGTGAACAGAGTCGCGCAGCCAAGTATCAAGTCACGGAATAACTTTTTAAGGCTAAGATGCGTGATGGGCAGTCAGTCCAAGATCACTATCTGATGATGATCAAGGACTTGGAAGAGCTTGAGAAGCTCGGTGTGAAGTTAGACTTGGATCTGCAGAATGATATTATTCTGCAATCCTTGACTGATGCATATGGGCAATTCATCATGAATTACCACATGCATAAACTTCAAAATTCCTTGGCCGAATTAATGAATATGCTGGTCACTGCTGAGCTTTCTATGAAAGGTTCTAAAGGCTCAGTTCTTGCTATGGAATGAACTTCTTCCAAAAGAAAGTCTTCTGAAAAGAAAAAGAAGTCTGCGAAAAAGCAAAAGATGGAAGGAGGAAAGAAGAAGAAGGTAGAGCCGAAGAAGAAAGCCGCTGTCAAAGGAAAGTATTTTCATTGCAACAGCGACGGCCATTGGAAGCGGAACTGCCCTACTTACCTGGCCACCCTGAAGAACAAGAAGAAAGGTCCTTCTGGAGGTATGCTCGTTATTGAGTCTAACCTTATGGTTTCTTCTGCATCCAGTTGGGTGCTTGACTCTGGTTCTAGTGCTCATCTGTGCACTTCCATGTAGGGTCTTGAGGATAGCAGGAGGCTGAGGGATGGAGACATGATCCTACACATTGAAAATGGAGCAAGAGTTGCTGCAGTGGCGGTGGGAACATACCCTCTTCGATTACCATCTGGTTTAGACTTAGTTTTGAAAGACTGTTATTATGTGCCTGCAGCTAGCAGGAATTTGATTTCTATTTCATGCTTAGCACTAGAAGGCTATGTGATTACCTTCTTTAAGGACCATTGTAACATTCTTTATGAAAGAAATAAAATTGCAAATGGTTTTCTTATTAATGGTCTTTATCAGCTACATATTGATGTATCTGTTCTAACTATCGAGCAAAACGTGAATGCCAAACGACCTAGGGATAGTCCAAACGATAGGTATCTATGGCACCTGAGATTAGGTCATATAGCAGAAGATAGGATCAACAAATTGGAGAAAAATGGGCTATTGAGTCCATTGACTTTCGAGTCATATCCAACTTGTGAATCTTGTCTTCAAAGCAAAATGACTAAACTTCCTTTTGTAGGACATGGGGAAAGGGCCACAGATCTCCTTGCCCTAGTACATACTGATGTGTGCGGCCCATTTGATGTGCCGGCTAGAGGCAATTTTGTCTACTTCATTACCTTTACCGATGATCTATCTAGGTATGGGTATGTGTATCTTATGAGACACAAGTCTGAAGCTTTTGAAAAGTTCAAAGAATTCAGACATGAAGTAGAAAAATAAACTGAAAAACCCATTAAGGTTCTTCGATCAGATCGAGGAGGTGAATACCTTAGCGGAAATTCCTAGACTATCTCAAGGAAAATGGCATAGTCTCTCAATGGACTCCACCAGGAACACCTCAACTCAACGGGGTTTCAGAATGGAGAAATCGGACTCTATTGGATATGGTCCGATCCATGATGAGCTTCACAGACCTCCCTGATTTTCTTTGGGGACACTCATTGTTAACTTCAATTTATCTACTGAATAGGGTTCCCTCTAAAACCGTTCCTACCACACCGTATGAGATATGGCATGGTAAGAAACCAAGTCTGAGTCATCTCAGAATTTGGGGTTGTCCGGCTCATGTCAAAAGACAACAAGCGGACAAGTTAGAGTTTAGGTCCTTTAGAGCTCGATTCATAGGATATCCTAAAGAGTCATTAGGATACTATTTCTACATTCCAGAAGACCACAATGTGATTGTGAGTCGACATGCCATCTTTCTTGAAAAATAGTTTATTCAAGATAGCGGCATTGGAAAGCAGATTAAGCTTGATGAGAAAGTCTCACAAGTACAACGAGCTAAGGACCAATTGGAACCAAATCAGGTTGAGCCAATAAGAACACTACCTCCTCCACCTCGTAGATCGAAAAGAGTTTTCCGTCCTCCTGAAAGATACTTAGGTATTATTTTAGGGAAGTAGAGGAAATGTTCCTCGTAGGTAATGGTGCTCATGGTGATGATCCCAAAACCTACAACGAGACGATATCAGATATCGACTCCAAGAAATGGCTAGAGGCAATGCAGTCAGAAATTGACTCGATGCACTCAAACCAAGTCTGGACCTTGGTAGATCCACCAGAAGGTATAGTACCTATTGGAATCCAGACTCTAACCACTAAGCCTAATTAGGTCTCAGCTTGATCGATCACTCATGTGATTCGATCTTGACTCAGACATAATCCTATTAGACTGGTTAATTTAAGTACTCTTGATCCCATCTAACCAACTCTTGATTTGGTTTGATCAACCGCTAGACCTAATTGGGCTACCCAAGCCCGAACCCAATTTTATGAATATATCTTCAATCTAAATATTCTTAATTTTTATACTTAACATATTTCATAATCTTAATTTTTAATTAAGTTTAGGGTTCACAAACAAAACATGTAAATAAAATCCTATGGTTTTAGGATCTAGGGTTTTACAGAAAACAAGGTTTAGCTTTTTGATTAAAGATGAACGCGCAGCACCCCTACACATCATAAGAACACCCTATCGAATGGAAGGAGAGGGCATTTTAAATTCTACTTTATTCTTATCATCGGACGGTCAAGGGGAATACCTTAATCAGAAATATAAAAACTACAAAACTAGTTAGATCTACATCATATATCTCATATATAAAAATTGATCTAACTATGAACATGTTTTATATATATCTTCATGTATCATATCATGCATGTTTTTAGATCTAAATTATCTCATAATTATCTAAAAAATTAAATTTAAATTGATCATATCAAAATAAACTTTATTTTAGATAATTATGTAAAACTATTCTACAACTAGTCTAAACATGCATTCATCATATCTCATATGACCAAAAATTAAATATTATTTTTTAGATCTTATTATAATATTTATAACATCAAAAAATAGTAAATAAATAAATATAAAAATTATAACTAATTAAATTAAATTATGGTCATGCAAGACTATACATAGAATAATTCTATTCTACAACTAGTCATGCATCTTGTACAACTTAGATCTAAATTATTTAATTTTTAATTTTTTTGATCTTAGATCTAATCAAATCTTATGTGGCCTTTAAAATTATCTAATTATTAGATCAAAATAAATTAAAATTAGATCAAATGGAACCTGACTCTGATATCAGCTGAAGGAAAAATCTTGTTTCCTGGATGAGGTTCGTTCAGATATGATTGGATCAAGAGAGATATTACAAAAATTTTTCTCTTGATTTTAGATCAGATCTAAAATTTTTCAAATATAATATTATTAATCTAATAAAAAAATAAAATAATAAAAAATAAATTAAATCTATGTTAATTTTACCTTGTAGCGGATAATCAGATTATCCTGTGATGATCCTGATGTCCCCCTGAGGTTCTGGATCTAGCCACGTAAGTGCTTGGCCTCTATCGGTATCCACTTGGATAGAATCTATAGATCTTCTCCTTCTTTATCACTTCACCAAATATCAGATCTTGATCTAATTTGAAAGATCTTCAAAACTCCTTTTGAAGATCGGGTGTCGTCTCTTGCAGCAGTGCTGCCTTATTCCTTTCTCGTCGCCTTTCTCTTGCTTGGATCGCACCAAACTGAAGCCCAAAGATTCTTGGGCATGGATAGGAGAGAGAGGACCTAAAGATGGCATGAAGGAGGGAGAGGAGCAGCCTTATGGCATGGGTAATGGGCTAGAGATCTTGGGTCCTAGGCACAAATAGGGTTTATATAGACCCTGCTGCGCCATGCAGTGCCACATCATCCTGGCCAATCATGGCCTTTTATGAAATCAAATCTAAATCTGATTGGTGGGATGACATAATCTGATCTAATTAGATGAGAGCCCCTCGAAATCAATCTTGGATGGCAGCAAGACTGGTCAAAGACAAGTCTTTGGCGCCACCTAAGTAGAAACACCAAAGCAACCTGGAGTCCCATCTGTTTGGGACTCCAGGCGTCACTATCCATGGGTGCACGCCTCCCTAGGCTTATGCCCCTTATCCTATTGCCTTTTAGTAGGTGGAGTAGTCTAAATATTCTCTCCTATGATGGCTTGACACATAGGCAGACGTTTAAGTATCAAAGGTCAACGTTTGACCAAATGCCCGAAATAGGATTTAGCAGGCGACGGAAAATGGTAGGTGTTGTCTCAAATTCATCTCATAAATTAAGTCAATCCTTTTTTGATCTAGACAATCTCAAGTCAGACCAAGTATAGGAACCTGAGTGAGCTCAAACATATTTGGCTCAGTCGAGATAACTTTTAATGATAATTTAAAGGAAAATATTAGACTGAATCATGTACTAGCACGATTTTCTTGAACCTAATTGAATCTAATTCAAATCAATTAACCAAGATTAGTCTTATTGATGATATCCAAATCCAAACCCTAGCTTGTGTGATCTAGTTAGGTTCAGTTTCATATGATAGTGAGATATGTCGCGATCTCTATCATCGACATCATCGAGGAACCTTTTGATGGATCAAAACTTTTCTAATTCAGACAACTAGAATGATTGATCATCTAAATCATTCTAATTACTCTCAAAATCCACCAATGATACATAGCAGCATATGGTGGTAATGCATCAGAACTAAAAATGAACCCCTCGGTGCAGTTACCTGTGTAGTTAAGTTCTTCTATCTTGAGCCTCGATCGGATTAAGGTTAAGGTGAACTCGTCAAACCCTAATATCCGTCATATGATTAATCATTTGATTCAAGTCCAATGTAAAAATCTTAATAGAAACTCTTTCTATAATTTCACTTTATCATGGCCATGGGCTTATCTGTTAGATATATGTGCCCTAGAAGTCAGAATTGGCTGACACTTGTAATACACTTCTAAGGGAAAAATTATAATTTTGACTATAATTAATGAAATGGGTTATTTTCTATCACACATGTGTATTTAGTGTCTGTGATACATCCTTTGAGTTAATGGTAATGATAATTCATATTTTCAAGGGTTGAAAATTTAAGACATGAATAATCATTATTAACTTATAAACAGCTCCCGACCATAGGATCATCACGAGGATGGTGATTGATCTGGAAGGTTGGTGTACGATCGCTTCTCTTTAGTAGATGAGTCTTGAGTCTACGGTGTGGAGACACCGGAGCGAGAGTACAGGTACTCATTAGAGAACGAGGGCACTGAGCGTGACCACCTCGAGTAGTCATTAGGAAGTCTACCTTCTCGTCAATGACTGACTCGATGCTGCAGTAGTGTGTCTGGTTCTTTGACCTGAGATGCATCGGCAGTTCACCTTGAGGGTGTTATAGTTTGACTACACCATTACTCGGTCTCCTAGCCATATGGAACCCTGAGGTGTATGTTGGCTATAGCATGTTCATTGTAGGAACTGGATTGCATCAAGATGGAATCTATCTACCTCGGTGGTAGAGGAGTAGCCCTATGATGATCATGAGAATCAAGTCCAGAAGCCCATGGCCATGGCAGAGTGAAATAATAGAAAGAGTTTCTATTTAGATTTTCACATTGGACTCGAATCGAATGATTACATCATATGACAGAGACTAGGGTTTGACGAGTTCACCTTAACCCTAATCTGATCGGGGCTCAAGATAGAAGAACTTAATCACACAGGTAGCTGCACCAAGAGGTTCGCATTCAGCTCTGATGGGTTGCCACCATATACTGCTAGGTGTCACTGGTGGATTTTGGGAGCAATTAGAATGATTTAGATGATCGATCATTCTAGCTGTTCGAATCAGAAGAGTTCTGATCCATCGAAAGGAGTTTCGATGATGTCGATGATAGAGATCATGACATATCCCATTACCATACAGAACTGAACCTAACTGGGTCACACAAACAAGGGTTTGAATCTGGTGATCATCAATTGAACTGATCTAGTTCAATTGATCTGAATGAGATTCAATTAGGTTCAAGGAAATCGTGCTAGCACTCGATTGAACCTAACGTTCTTCTTTTACTATCATAAATAAGTTGTCCTGACTGAGCCAAAGGAGTTTGTGCTCAATCAGAGGCCTTCATATGGTCTGACTGGAGGTTGTCCAAGTCAGAATAGGTTGTCTTATTTGTAAGACATTACCTGCCATTTTTGGTCACCTGCCATTTCTTGTTCTTTGACTTTGGTCAAAAGTCTACCTTTGACTGGTCAAACGTTGACCATTGACCCTTTGACTTTTGACCACATGTCATGCACCTATTGGAGAGCTGGTGGGGGCCTGTCCCCCTGCCAGAACCTGGCAAGGAGAAGGGCGCACGCCAAGGGTGGCGTGAGCCCAAGTAGGAGGCGCCTAGGAGTCCTTGTTGGACAAGGACTCCACCTCCCTTTTGGATTCCAATCAGAGTTCTACTAAGAATCCAGTTTGACTGGTCTTAGGCGCCCTCTAAGGAGGAATCCAGGGGTCTCTATTCCAACCAATCAGATTTAGATCTGATTTCACAAAGGGTTGTGATTGGTTGAGAGGAAGAGGAGTTGGATCACAAGAGGTCTATAAATAAGACCCTGCGCCCAACCCTAATCCTAAGTGAATTCAATAGAGATTTCCCACATCCAAGGCTGCCTCTCCCCTCCTTCTCCATGCCATACTCTCTTCTCCCCTTGCTCTCCACGTCCAAAAGGTGTTTTGGACTTAGTTTGGTGCGATTCAGATCAAGGAAAGGCGATCAAAAGCAAGAAGGCTGCGCTGCTGCAAAAGGACGACTGCAGATCTTCAAAAGAGTTTTGAAGATCCTCCAGATCAGATCCAGATCTGATTTTTGGAGGTGTGATAGAGAAGAAGAGGATCTCCAGATCCAACCCGAGTGGATACCGGTAGAGGCCAGGCGCTTGCGTGGCTAAGATCCAGAACCTTCCGCTGCAATCAGGATCATCTACAGGGTAATAGGATTACCCAAATCAGGTAAATTAAATTTGATTTAATTTATCTTATTTTATTTTATTTATTAAAATAATAAGAATCAGATCTGAAACATATCAAGATCTGATTGAGATCAAGAGAAAATTTTTGAAATATATCTCTTGATCTAATCAGATCTGGACGAACCTGGACCGGGAAATCAGGATTTCCCTTCAACTGGTATCAGAGCCATGGTTCTAAAATTGTTTAGATCTGATTTTAATTTTATTTTAATTAGAAAATAAAGTGATTTCAGATGTCACATGAGATGTGATCAGATCTGAAATCAGAAAAAATTAAAATTAAATGATTTGGATCTAAGAACATGAAGATATGCATGACTAGTTCTAGAATAGAATAGTTCTATAGAATAGTTTTGCATGTCTTTGATTTAATCTGATTAAATCATATTTTAGATCTTCTTATTTACTATTTTCTGATATTATAAGTGTTATAATAACATCTGATAAAATAGCAAATAAAAATTATTTAATTTTAAATATCATATGAGATATGATTGATGCATGACTAGACTAGTTGTAGAATAGTTCTACATAATTGTCTAGATTAGAATTTATTTTGATTAGATCAATTTAAATCTAATTTTTTAGATTATTATGAGATAATTTAGATCTGAAAAATATGCATGATTTGATACATGAGATGTATGCAAAATATGCCTTGATTAGATCTAAATTTGTATATGAGATATATGATATAGATCTATAACTGTTTTGTAGATTTACATGTTCCTGATTAAGGCGTTCCTCTTGGCCGTCCGGTCATAAGAACGAAGAAGGGTTTAAAGGCCCTCTCTTCCCATTCGATGGGGTGTTCTTATGATGTGTAGGGGTGCTGCGTGTTCGTCCTTAATCAGAAACCCAAAACTTACTTTCTGCAAAACCCTAGATCCTGAAACCCTAGGATTTATTGTGCATATTTTGTTTATGAACCCTAACTTAATTAAGAATTAAGTTTATGGAATATTAATTAGGTCTAAAATTGAGAATTTCAGATCTAAGACATATTCATAATACTGGGTTCGGGCTTGGGTAGCTCAATTAGGTCTAAGCGGTTGATCAAACCGAATCAAGAGTTGGTTAGATGGGATCAACAATGCTTAAATTGACCAGCCTAATAGGATTAAGTCTGGGTCAAGATCGAGTCACGATCAAGCAAGACCTAATTAGGCTCAGAGGTTAGAGTCTGGATTGTAGGCTAACCCAATTGGTTCTGACTCAACAATTTGGTGTCTAAGGTAAGTTTGGCACAGACGACCGACTGGTTTTTAATTGGAAGCTACTCGACCTGAATGCGTTCTTGTACGAGTTAATGGCATATTCCTTCCACCGGTCTCACTTACCTGGCCATATCTGTTGACACAGTTCTGATCTGAGGTGGTCAATAATCCGAGCTAACCCATGCCACTAGGTTAGTCATAATTGTTATGACTAAGCCAAGTCTAGTTTAATGAGACCTGAATCAATTCTCCCTAAGAAAAGATTAAGTCTGAGGTCTTCCACCATTGTAGATGTGCGGGCCCTTCCCGGGGTTGATTGTTCTCGGCTGGATACAGTGGCTCAGTTGCACCGGGAAGACGCAACCATGTCTATTAGGCATTGGATGCTATGGGCTGGAGGATGAGTTGGGCTCAATATTCCGGATACGGTGAGAGACTCAATTAGGAACCCAGTCTATGCAAATGGTGGGTCTGACTTAACTAAGGAGTGGATCAATATTCCGGATACGGTGAGATTCATGAATTAGAGACCAAGTTTGGGTGCACCATGATTAGAGAATCATTGAACAAGAGTTGTTCACTCATTGGCTAACCCATCACCAATAACTGTTAGGTGAGGTGATGAGTCAGTTGGTGAGACCGCACCACCCACTAGAAATCATTAATCGTGGAGATTTTCGCATCTCTACAGAGGGAGTGTAGGGATCCGAGAAAATAGTGGGAGCTAATTTGTTTAAAAATAAAATCCCTAAACAAATTGGTCAAGTCAAAATTACAGTATCTAACTAGAATCTTTGACTCTCTACAGGAAAATGTCTGCGTCCAACCCATTGGCACGTATCCTGGACACACATAGACTGACTGGACCCAATTATAAAGATTGGCTCAGGAACTACAAAATTATTTTGGGTTCCGAGAAGTTAACCCATGTTTTGGACCAGGACCCTCCCACCTTACCAGCCCGTCCATCTGCACTTGAACAGAGAGCGTCTCTGGAAAAATGGATTGACGAAGATAATAAGGCCAGATATTACATGTTGGGCTCGATGTCTGATGAGCTCCAGCGCCAACATGAAGATATCGGGACTGCTCGCCAAATGTTGGCTCACCTACAGGAGATGTTTGGTGAACAGAGTCGCGCAGCCAAATATCAAGTCACAAAATGACTTTTTAAGGCTAAGATGCGTGATGGGCAGTCAGTCCAAGATCACTGTCTGACAATGATCAAGGACATGGAAGAGCTTGAGAAGCTCGGTGTGAAGTTGGACTTGGACCTGCAGAACGATATTATTCTGCAATCCTTGACTGATGCATATGGGCAATTCATCATGAATTACCACATGCATAAACTTCAAAATTCCTTGGCCGAGTTAATGAATATGCTGGTTACCGCTGAGCTTTCTATGAAAGGTTCTAAAGGCTCAGTTCTTGCTATGGAACGGACTTCTTCCAAAAGAAAGTCTTATGGAAAGAAAAAGAAGTCTGTGAAAAAGCAAAAGGTGGAAGGATCAAAGAAGAAGAAGGCAGAATCCGAAGAAGAAAGGCCGATGGCAAAGGAAAGTGTTTCCATTGCAACAGCGACGGCCATTGGAAGCGGAACTGCCCTACTTACCTGGCCACCCTGAAGAACAAGAAGGAAGGTCCTTCTGGAGGTATGCTCGTTATTGAGTCTAACCTTACGGTTTCTTCTGCATCCAGTTGGGTGCTTGACTCTGGTTCTAGTGCTCATCTGTGCACTTCTATGCAGGGTCTTGAGGATAGCAGGAGGCTGAGGGATGGAGACATGATCCTACGCATCGGTAATGGAGCAAGAGTTGCTGCAGTAGCCGTGGGAACATACCCTCTTCGATTACCATCTGGTTTAGACTTAGTTTTGAAAGACTGTTATTATGTGCCTGCAGCTAGCAGGAATTTGATTTCTGTTTCATGCTTAGCACAAGAAGGTTATGTGATCACCTTCTTTAAGGACCATTGTAACATTCTTTATGAAAGAAATAAAATTGCAAATGGTTTCCTTATTAATGGTCTTTATCAGCTACATATTGATGTACCTGTTCTAACTATCGAGCAAAACGTGAATGCCAAACGACCTAGGGATAGTCCAAACGACAGATATCTATGGCACCTGAGATTAGGTCATATAGCAGAAGATAGGATCAACAAATTGGAGAAAAATGGGCTATTGAGTCCATTGACTTTTGAGTCATATCCAACTTGTGAATCTTGTCTTCAAGGCAAAATGACTAAACTCCCTTTTGTTGGACATGGGGAGAGGGCCACAGATCTCCTTGCCCTAGTACATACTGATGTGTGCGGCCCATTTGATGTGCCGGCTAGAGGCAATTTTGTCTACTTCATTACCTTTACCGATGATCTGTCTAGGTATGGGTATGTGTATCTTATGAGACACAAGTCTGAAGCCTTTTGAAAAGTTCAAAGAATTCAGACATGAAGTAGAAAAACAAACAGGAAAACCCATTAAGGTTCTTCGATCAGATCGAGGAGGTGAATACCTTAGCAGGGAATTCCTAGACTATCTCAAGGATAATGGCATAGTCTCTCAATGGACTCCACCAGGAACACCTCAACTCAACGGGGTTTCAGAATGGAGAAATCGGACTCTATTAGGATATGGTTCGATCCATGATGAGCTTCACAGACCTCCCTGATTTTCTTTGGGGACACTCATTGTTAACTTCAATCTATCTACTGAATAGGGTTCCCTCTAAAACCGTTCCTACCACACCGTATGAGATATGGCACGGTAAGAAACCAAGTCTGAGTCATCTCAGAATTTGGGGTTGTCCGGCTCATGTCAAAAGACAACAAGCGGACAAGTTAGAGTTTAGGTCCTTCAGAGCTCGATTCATAGGATATCCTAAAGAGTCATTAGGATACTATTTCTACATTCCAGAAGACCACAATGTGATTGTGAGTCGACATGCCATCTTTCTTGAAAAATAGTTTATTCAAGATAGCGGCATTGGAAAGCAGATTAAGCTTGATGAGAAAGTCTCACAAGCAGAACGAGCTAAGGACCAAGTGGAACCAAATCAGGTTGAGCCAATAAGAACACTACCTCCTCCACCTCGTAGATCGGAAAGAGTTTCCCGTCCCCCTGAAAGATACTTAGGTATTATTTCAGAGGATGTAGAGGAAATGTTCCTCGTAGGTAATGGTGCTCATGGTGATGATCCCAAAACCTACAACGAGGCGATATCAGATATCGACTCCGAGAAATGGCTAGAGGCAATGCAGTCAGAAATTGACTCGATGCACTCAAACCAAGTCTGGACCTTGGTAGATCCACCAGAAGGTATAGTACCTATTGGGTGTAAATGGATCTTCAAGAGAAAGATTGGTGCAGATGGGAATGTGGAGACATTCAAGGCTAGACTTGGTGGCAAAAGGTTATAGTCAACGCGAAGGCATTGACTATCAGGATACCTTTTCCCCAGTAGCTATGCTAAAATCCATCCGCACATTGCTTGCTGTTGCAGCCTATTTCGATTATGAAATATGGCAAATGGACGTGAAAACGGCATTCCTTAAATGGATATCTTGAGGAAGATATCTATATGGAACAGCCGCTAGGTTTCACATCCAGTGATACTGATCACAAGGTTTGCAAGCTGCAAAGGTCCATATATGGACTTAAGCAAGCATCTCGGAGCTGGAACACTCGTTTCAATGATGTGATCAAAAAGTTTGGTTTCATCAAAAATGAAGAGGAACCATGTGTTTTCAAAAGGGTCAGTGGGAGCGCTGTTGTCTTCCTCGTATTGTACGTGGATGACATCCTCCTTATTGGGAATGATATTCCCATGTTGACATCAGTCAAGATGTGGT
Organism: Cocos nucifera; assembly: GCA_006176705.1. Classification (NCBI taxonomy): domain Eukaryota; kingdom Viridiplantae; phylum Streptophyta; class Magnoliopsida; order Arecales; family Arecaceae; genus Cocos; species Cocos nucifera. The sequence continues at coordinate 47,434 of QRFJ01004987.1, read as the reverse complement.
TGTCCAAGGAATTCTCCATGAAAGACCTAGGTGAAGCATCCTTTATTCTAGGAATTAAGGTCTATAGGGATAGACCGAATAGGATGCTAGGACTTTCACAGAAGATGTACATAGAGGAAAGTACTAAAGAGGTTTAGTATGGAAAACTCTAAGAGGGGATTAATACCCTTCAGACATGGTATTCATCTTTCCAAGAAGATGTGCCCCAGCACACCTGAGGAAATAGAACGCATGAGCAAGATCCCTTATGCTTCTGCAATAGGGAGCCTCATGTATGCCATGCTATGTACACGACCTGATATAGCCCATGCTGTGAGTGTCACAAGCAGATATCAGTCAAATCCAGGTGAAGAACACTGGACTTCTGTGAAATGTATCCTTAAGTACTTGAGAAGAACTAAGGATATGATGTTGGTCTTTGGTAATGGAGAACTCCAAGTCCAGGGATACACAGACTCGGACTTTCATGTCCGATATAGATGATCGAAAGTCGACATCTGGGAGTCTGTTTGTGTGCAATGGTGGAGCTGTCAGCTGGAAGAGTTCCAAGCAAACTGTGATAGCAGATTCCACCATGGAAGCAGAATATATCGCTGCATCAGAGGCTGCGAAGGAAGCATTCTGGTACAAGAAGTTTGCTGCAGAAATTGGAGTAATGCCATCAGATGCCATTCCTCTATACTGCGACAACAATGGCGCCATAGCCCTTGCTAAGGAGCCGAGGTCTCACCAGAAATCCAAGCACATTGAGCGGCGATACCACCTCATCCGCGATTACCTCGAGAAGGGTTACGTCGAGGTCAAGAGAGTCAACTCCACAGATAATGTGGCAGACCCACTTACAAAGCCGTTGGGCCAGCAGAAGATCGAAGCCCACCTTGAGAAGATGGGACTTAGACTTGTAGCCAATTGGCTTTAGGACAAGTGGGAGATTGTTAGATATATGTGCCCTAGAAGCCAGAATTGGCTGACACTTGTAATACACTTCTAGGGGCAAAATTATAATTTTGACTATAATCAATAAAATGGGTTATTTTCTATCACATATGTGTATTTAGTGTCTGTGATACATCCTTTGAGTTAATGGTAATGATAATTCATATTTTCAAGAGTTGAAAATTTAAGACATGAATAATCATTATTAACTCATAAAATGCTCCCGACCATAGGATCATCACGAGGATGGTGATTGATCCGGAAGGTTGGTGTACAATCGCTTCTCTTTAGTAGATGAGTCTTGAGTCTACGGTGTGGAGACACCGGAGCGAGAGTACAGGTACTCGTTAGAGAACGAGGGCACTGAGCGTGACCACCTCGAGTAGTCATTAGGAAGTCTACCTTCTCGTCAATGACTGACTCGATGCTGCAGTAGTGTGTCTGGTTCTTTGACCTGAGATGCATCGGCAGTTCACCTTGAGGGTGTTATAGTTTGACTACACCATTACTCGGTCTCCTAGCCATATGGAACCCTGAGGTGTATGTTGGCTATAGCATGTTCATTGTAGGAACTGGATTGCATCAAGATGGAATCTATCTACCTCGGTGGTAGAGGAGCAGCCCTATGATGATCATGAGAATCAAGTCCAGAAGCCCATGGCCATGGCAGAGTGAAATAATAGAAAGAGTTTCTATTTAGATTTTCACATTGGACTCGAATCGAATGATTACATCATATGACAGAGACTAGGGTTTGACGAGTTCACCTTAACCCTAATCTGATCGGGGCTCAAGATAGAAGAACTTAATCACACAGGTAGCTGCACCAAGAGGTTCGCATTCAGCTCTGATGGGTTGCCACCATATACTGCTAGGTGTCACTGGTGGATTTTGGGAGCAATTAGAATGATTTAGATGATCGATCATTCTAGCTGTTCGAATCAGAAGAGTTCTGATCCATCGAAAGGAGTTTCGATGATGTCGATGATAGAGATCATGACATATCCCATTACCATACAGAACTGAACCTAACTGGGTCACACAAACAAGGGTTTGAATCTGGTGATCATCAATTGAACTGATCTAGTTCAATTGATCTGAATGAGATTCAATTAGGTTCAAGGAAATCGTGCTAGCACTCGATTGAACCTAACGTTCTTCTTTTACTATCATAAATAAGTTGTCCTGACTGAGCCAAAGGAGTTTGTGCTCAATCAGAGGCCTTCATATGGTCTGACTGGAGGTTGTCCAAGTCAGAATAGGTTGTCTTATTTGTAAGACATTACCTGCCATTTTTGGTCACCTGCCATTTCTTGTTCTTTGACTTTGGTCAAAAGTCTACCTTTGACTGGTCAAACGTTGACCATTGACACTTTGACTTTTGACCACATGTCATGCACCTATTGGAGAGCTGGTGGGGGCCTGTCCCCCTGCCAGAACCTGGCAAGGAGAAGGGCGCACGCCAAGGGTGGCGTGAGCCCAAGTTGGAGGCGCCTAGGAGTCCTTGTTGGACAAGGACTCCATCTCCTTTTTGGATTCCAATTAGAGTTCTTCTAAGAACCAACTTTGACTGGTCTTAGGCACCCTCTAAGGAGGAATCCAGGGGTCTCTATTCCCACCAATCAGATTTAGATCTGATTTCACAAAGGGTTGTGATTGGTTGGGAGGAAGAGGAGTTGGATCACAAGCTAGGTCTATAAATAAGACCCTGCGCCCAACTCTAATTCCTAAGTGAATTCAATAGAGATTTCCCATGCCCCAAGGCTGCCTCTCCCCTCCTTCTCCATGCCATAGTCTCTTCTCCCCTTGCTCTCCACGTCCAAAAGGAGTTTTGGACTTTGGTTGGTGCGATTCAGATCAAAGAAAGGCGATCAAAAGCAAGAAGGCTGCGCTGCTGCAAAAGGACGACTGCTGATCTTCAAAAGAGTTTTGAAGATCCTCCAGATCAGATCCAGATCTGATTTTTGGAGGTGTGATAGAGAAGAAGAGGATCTCCAGATCCAACCCGAGTGGATACCGGTAGAGGCCAGGCGCTTGCGTGGCTAAGATCCAGAACCTTCCGCTGCAATCAGGATCATCTAACAGGGTAATAGGATTACCCAAATCAGGTAAATTAAATTTGATTTAATTTATCTTATTTTATTTTATTTATTAAAATAATAAGAATCAGATCTAAAATATATCAAGATCTGATTGAGATCAAGAGAAAAATTTTTGAAATATATCTCTTGATCTAATCAGATCTGGAACGAACCTGGACCGGGAAATCAGGATTTCCCTTCAGTTAACCCCTCCAGTCAACAATCTGATGCAGGGTCAGATTATTTCGAGCCAGTCATTGATGAGAAGGTAGACTTTTTAATGACTGCTCGAGATGGTCATGCTTAGTACCCGCATTCTCTAATGAGTACCTGTACTCTCGCTCTGATGTCCTTACACTATAGACTTAAGACTCATCTACTAGGAAGAAGTGATTGTACACCAATCTTTCAGATCAATCATCATTCTCCTGATGATCCTACGGTCAGGAGTATTTTATGAGTTAATAATGAAAATTTATATCTTAAATTTTTAATTCTTAAAAATAAGAATTATCATTGCCATTAACTCAAAAGATATATCACGGACACTAAATACACATTATGATAGAAAATAATTTATATTATTATTTATAGTCAAAATTATAATTTTGTCCTTAGAAGTGTATAACAAGTGTTAGCTAATTCTAGCATCTAGGGCACACATATCTAACAAACTCTCACTTGACCTAAAGCTAATTGGCTATAAATCTAAGTTCCATCTTCTTAAGGTGGGCTTCGATCCTCTGCTGGTCCAACGACTTTGAAAGTGGGTCTGCCGTATTATCTGCAGAGTAGACTCTCTTAACCTCGATGTATCCCTTCTCGAGGTCATCATCTAAATCATTCTAATTGCTCTCAAAATCCATCAGTGACACCTAGCAGCATATGGTGGCAACGTATCAGAACTGAAAATGAACCTCTTGGTGCAATTACCTATGTGGTTAAATTATTCTATCTTGAGCTCCGATCGGATTAGGGTTAAGGTGAACTCATCAAACCCTAATATCCATCATATGATTAATCATTTGATTCAAGTTCAATGTAAAAACCTTAATAGAAACTCTTTCTATTATTTTACTCTGCCATGGCCATGGGTTTATCGACTTGATTCTCGTGATCATCATAGGGCTACTCCTCATCTACCGAGGTAGATAGATTTTCTCTTGGTGCAATCCAATTCCTACAATGAACATGCTATAGCCAACATACACCTCAGGATTCTGAATGGCTAGGAGACTGAATCATGGTGTAGTCAAAATATAACACCCTCAAGATGAACTGCCGATGCACCTCAGGTCAAAGAACCAGACACACAACTATAGCTTCGAGCTAGTCATTGACGAGAAGATAGACTTCCTAATAACTACTTGAGGTGGTCACGCTCAGTGCCCTCGTTCTCTAATGAGTACCTGTACTCTCGCTCTGGTGTCTCTACACCATAGACTCAAGACTCATCTACTATGAAAAAGCGATTATACACCAATTTCTGAATCAATCACCATCCTCATGATGATCCTATGGTTAAGAGCATTTTATGAGTTAATAATAAAAATTCATGTCTTAAATTTTCAACTCTTGAAAATAAGAATTATCATTGCCACTAACTTAAGGGATGTATCATAGACACTAAATACACATTATGATAGAAAATAACCCATTTTATTATTTATAATCAAAATTATAATTTTGCCCTTAGAAGTGTATAACAAGTGTCAGTCAATTCTAGCTTTTAGGGCATACATATCTAACAATTATCCTCCTATCATAAATAATTGGAGCATTTCTCTCTATGTCATGATGAGGTTCTTCTCTTATCCATGGGGGTCCTTGCTTTGCTTATGTTAGGATGAGATTCTCCTCCTATTTCTAAAAGGATTATAGGGGCACATAAGGACCATTGAAAGAACTTCTCCCCTCCTCTCATCTTAGACTAACTGGGTCTTTGCTTTGCTTATGTTAGGATGACGTTCTCCTTCTGTTCCTAACAGGACTGTAGGGACACATAAGGGCCATTGAAAGGGCCTTTTCCCTTATCTCATCTTAGATTAATGAGGTCTTTGCTTTTCTCATGTTAGGAGAATGTTCTCCTCCTATTCCTAATAGGGCTGTAGGGGCATGTAAGAGCCATTGAAAGGATCTCTCTCCTCATCTCATCTTAGATTAATGAGGTCTTCGCTTTGCTCCTATTAAGATGAGGTTCTCCTCTTGTTCCTAACAAGGCTGTAGGAGCACATGAGGGCAATTGAAAGGGCCTCTCCCCTCCTCTCATCCTAGGTTAGTGGGATCTTCTTTGATTAATGTTCTTGTTAAGTCTGCTTTCTTGGCCTTGATTTTTTCCTTGACTTGAATTTGAGCTTGGTAGTTCGATCTTGGTTGTGATTTTGACTTCAGCTTATCCTTGACTTTGAACTTGACTCTGAACTTGGCCTTGAATTTGACCTTAGCTTGGCCTAGGCTTTAATCTCAATTTTTTTTTTTTGGGCTTGACTTATTGAGGTTGAATTTCTATTAGCCTCAGTCTTTTAAGTTTGAACCTATGTAGGCCTCGGACTTGTATGATCTTTGCCTTGGATTTGTTTTGCTTTCACTTTGGATAGATCTTGAACTTGACATTGGATTGGTCTTGAGCTTGACCTCGGATTGGTTTTGATTCTAACTTCAGCTTCAGCATTTATTTTCACTTCAGCTTCAGCTTTATTTTCTTGAACTTAGTCATAATTGGCTTTGGGTTCGACCATGATTTTGGCATCCTATAGTCCTACAGGAAAGGAAAATAATAATGGATAAAATTTTGGAAGTCTTTTACCTTGAGTTCTTTATTAGGGAGATCTTGGGCTCTGTTTGATCTCCTCTTGTTACTTGATTTGAGCTTTTATTTTGGATTACTTTAGTTCAGATTAGGCTTTGTCTTCTTCTTCTTCTTCTTCTTCTCTTTCTTCTCATTTCCTTTGTATCAACTTGGCTTCAGTGGATGAATTTCATAGATCCGCATGCTGGGGTTGTAGCATTTTGCAGGTGGCTTTGTGGTTGCTCCAAGTGAGCCCCGGCACTGTATGATATGAGATGCATATGAGAGGACTTCATAAAAGGTCGAGCAAATGCACGTGCAGGGGACTTCGATTGCAAAGTGCAAGGATCTCAGTGCATGATGGAACCTCGGCCATGCTGAGAGTGCATAGGCCTTGTGAGGACATCGGCACCACATGTACGAGGACCTTGAGAGCTACTTGGTGATAGGTTCAGCTGCTTTGGGGGTGCACGGACCTCGACTCCATCATGGCTAGTTCATCCACATCTAGGTGTGTGGGGGAGAGGATCAGCCGGCTGGCCTCTTCTTTCCTTTTCTTCTCATTCTCTTCTTCTTCATCTTTTTTTATTATTTTATTATATGTATATATGTATATATTTTTTGTATCAACTCAGCTTCGGTGGATAAAATTCATAGTTGTTTATGGAGATTGTGGCCTTTCTTTTTACGTATGATTTTGAGGTTGCTCCAAGTCAGCTTTGGCACCATTTGATATGAAATGCATACGGAAGAACTTCAGAAGGGGTTGAACAGATGCATGCACGGGGGACTTCAGCTACATCTGGAGTGCATGGACCTCAGGAGGACTTCAACTCGTGCTCACTGAGTACTTTGGAAGCCACTTGGTGGCAGGTTCAGCCATGCTGGAGATGCACGGACCTTGGCACCATCATGGTAGGTTCATCCACACTGGTCGAAAATGCATGAGCGCAAGGGGAGAGTACCAGCTGGCTTCCTCTTTCCTCCTCTTCTTATTCTTTTCTTCTTCTCTCTTATTTATTTTTATTAATTTATTTACTTATTTATTAATTTATTTATTTCTATTTATTTTTTTTGGAGGAGATCAGCATCGATTGAGATCGTGATGGAGGACCTTGGTGCCACCTGGGTGAATGTTGGTGTCACTATGATGGGTTCAGCCATGCATGGGCACATGGAAGGAGCTCTACTAGAGGGGCACACCTAGATGCATGAGAGAAAAGCTTAGCCATAGGGAAAAAGAAGCTCGGTCATGGCTGGGGGTGCATGGAGAGGAATAGGTTGGCCAAAGGGGTCTCCGAAGCATGCGATAGTGGAAAGATGGGCCGGGGTCACTTGGGGTGCAAGGAGAAGAAAATCAGTGGGAGTCATTGCATCTGATGTGCTAGATGGTGGAGATCTACCTGACGGCTATGATGGATGTGGGAGAGAGAAGGAAGATCGATCGGATGCGTAGGGACTAGGGAGAAGTCTGCGGTTGCCTACCATGCCCCTCTTTCTTCCTTTTCTATTTCTTGAAATAGAGAAGCTTTTTTTTTTTTTTTTTATGGGAGGTCGGCACCACCCGATATTGTGATGGGGGACTCCAGCATCGTGGGTCGTGCCTAAGAGTGGAAAGATCGAAGGGGTCGCCATGGGAGGAGATCGGCCGTCATGCTTGATGCATGAAAGGAAGAAGATCAACCGCGATGCATGGTGCATAGAAGGAAGGAGATTGGCTGTGGCACTTGGTGCATGGAAGGAAGGGGATCGGCCACTGGGGGTCGACCAAACGTGCCCAAGTTCTACTTGGGAGAGGAAAAATCGGAGGGGCACCACAAAGGAGGAGATCGACTGCAGCACATGGCACGTGGAAGGAAGCAAATTGGCCACCGGGGGTCGATCGAACGTGCCTAAGTTCTGCCTAGGAGCAGGAAGACCAGAGGGGTGCTCCGAAGGAGGAGATCGGCTAGGGGAGGAGGTCGTTGGTGCCATCACGGTCATGCCTGGAGCATGGGGGAGGTCGGCTAGACGCGCGAATGCATGGGAGAGGGGAGATCGGCTAGAGAGGTGCCAACTACTTCTTTCCCCCTCCTTCTTTTGTGGGAGGAGGTCGGCGCTGCCTGAGATCACGATGGGAGACTTCGGTGCCGCTAGGATCATGAGGGAGAATGAGGTCAGCTTGATCTCTCCTTTTTTTTTTTGAAAATAGAGGATTGAACTCCCTTTTTTTTTTGAAGTCGGCACCACCTGGGATCATGAGGGAGATTGGTGGAGTGCATGCATGAGAAGGACATCGATCAGTTGGGTCGCCTGGGTTGGGGAGAGGCCTACGGACACCATTCCCTCCCCTCTCTCTTCCTTCAAAAAGTCAAAATCTGATCAGATGTACCAATAGCTCTGAGATGAGAAAAGCCAAATGTGATTGCATATAGTAAGAATTGGAGTAAGATTAAAAGCATATAGGATTCCGGTGTTAAATACGACTAAGTGGAAAATCACTTGAGGTAATAAGAGATCAAACAAAATTAATAGCATGTGGAGTTCCAATAATAAATCCTACTTGTGAGTAGTATGTAGCAATTAAATATTGGTCATCAATATGAATATACGACATTTGAATAAGAGCCATAAAACTTCTAGTTAATTAATGAGGATGATCCACTGTTCAGATGGTGCATGATAGTAGCTAAGTTTTTGAATTTACATATCCTATTTAATAGAGCAATGTATAAAAAATAATAAATAATTGCAGTAGTATCTAAAAAAATGGCACATCCCTTAGCTTGGAAAATACAGCTTTGATTTGACCCAGATAGGTAAAATTTATGATCCATGGGAGTAACGAATAGAAATAATATCATAGTCTCGAATGAAGGTATGATAAATATAACAGTAGGATGCCAAAGTAACCACCAACCCAGGAAAGCCTCTCTTCATTCTCCTCTAATTTTTTATAATACCCCTCTATTTTTTCCATCTCTCCATGGATCTCAGTCTCTTCATTTCATTTTGGATTTCAGACGTTGTTATTATTTTGCCTAGCATATGAAAATGCAAATGAAGATCTCCCTCCTAATACTCGGTTCTATCCAGAACTCAAGAGAATTGATGAAAAATCAAGAATGTAATATGACTAAAAAATTTGCATATCATATTTCTTATCTATATCCTGTGATATCTTTGCTGGTTCAGATTATCCTTGTTATGATCTTCTTCTTTGTCTGGATCCTTTCTTCGATTGAAATTTCTTCTTTATTTGGAGCCCCCCAATTTGAGTCTGGATGGGACCTATTAAAGATGGATGCTGAATCTCATTGGTATTGAAACAACATGATGGAGCTTCTCTCATTGGATGCTCGTTTCTTCCAATAAACGAGCTCAAAGTGCCCTCGTTCTAGCACCAACCGTTGATGCAAAAATCCACCTTGAGGTCGGATCGCTGGAGTTGCATGATGGTGGCAAGTCGGCGGTGATGGAATGGAGGCGGTCGTACCTACAACAGAAGGCCCCAATCGGAGTTAGCTCCGATGGGGACTCTCTGATGCTTAAGTCTATTTTTCATTCAATAGAGGAAGAAGATGAATATTTGGGAGAGAAGAGTTGCGTACCTTAGGATCCCTCCTTTTTTTCTCTTTTATAGAAGGGTCTAGAGTTTGTTAGGATGGGTTGTGGGTTGTTAGTCATGGGAGAGTAGTGAGTTGTTAAAGATATTGTTTATCTACTAGAATATTCTTAGGAATCATGTCAGGTATTGTCCCCTCATGGCGTGTAAGGAGAGAGTTGACAAGCCGAAGGAGTTCATCTTTGGGGAGTTCATCATGGAGAAGTTCATCCTGAAGGAGTTCATCCTGGAAGGTTCATCTTAGGGGAGTTCATTCTGGAGGAGTTCATCCTGTGAGAGTTCATCTTGAGAGAGTTTATTCTAGAGGAGTTCATCTTAGAGGAGTTCGTCCTGAAGAAGTTCATTCTAGAGGAGTTCATCCTGGAGGGGTTCGTCCTGGAGGAGTTCATCCTAGAGAAGTTCATCCTAGAGAAGTTCATTCTGGAGGAGTTCATCCACTTAGGGGAGTTCATTCTGGAGGAGTTCATCCTAGAGGAGTTCATCCTGTGAGAGTTCATCTTGAGAGAGTTCATTCTAGAGGAGTTCATCTTAGAGGAGTTCGTCCTGAAGAAGTTCATTCTAGAGGAGATCATCCTGAAGGAGTTCATCCGAGAGAAGTTCATCCTAGAGAAGTTCATTCAGGAGGAGTTCATCCTAGAGGAGTTCGTCCTAGCATAGTTCATCCCGAGAGAGTTCATCCCAGAGGAGTTCATCCTAGAGGGGTTCATCTAGGAGAAGTTCATTTTGGAGGAGTTCCTCCTAGTGGAGTTCATCCTGAGGAGTTCATCCTAGAGGTAACTTCAAGTTCGGCCTGAGATAAAAACTCGGCCTCAACCTTTTGAAGATCTTCAATCGGCCCATATTGTGACTGGTTTCCCTCCTTTGATGATTTCAAGCTCGGCCTGACTTAGGACCTCAGCCATAGCCTTCTAAAGACCTTTAATTTAGCCTATATTGTCATGTCTTCAGCTGGTATAAAAATCCCTCAATATTTATAATTTTGATTTAAAATTAATAAAAGATTATTTTTTTCTATCACATTATATATATATAGTGTCTGTGATACATCTTTTAAGTTAAAAAAATGTTAATACATATTTTTAAGAGTTAAAAATTTAAGACATATATTTTCATAATTAACTCATAAACTACTCATGACCGTAGGATCATCACGAGGATGGTAATTGATTCAAAAGATTGGTGTATGATCACTTTCTTAGGATAGATGAGTCTTGAGTTTATGGTGTGAAGACACCAAAGCAAGAGTACAAATACTCGTTAGAAAATGAGGGCACTGAGTGTGACCACCTCGAGCAGTCATAAGAATGTCTACCTTCTCATCGATGACTAAGTTTGATGCTACAGTTGTGTATCTAGCTCTTAGATCCAAGGTGCATCGATAGTTCACCTTGAGGGTATTATAGTTTGACTATACTATAACTCGATCTTCTAGCCATTCGAAATTCTGAGGTGTATGTTGGCTGTAGCATGTTCATTGTAGGAACTGGATTGTACCAAGATGAAATCTATCAACCTCGATAGAGGAGTGATCCTATGATGATCATGAGATCGAGTTCTTAAGCCCATGGCTATGGCAGTGTGATATAATAGAAAAAAAATTATATTAAGATTTTACATCAGATTTGAATCGAATAATTCAATTATATGATACGGTGTTGGGTTTGACGAGTTCACCGTAACCCTAATCCTGTCGGGGCTCATGAAAGAAGAATCCAATCACACAGGTAGCTGCACCAAGAGGTTCCCATTAAATTTTGATGGTTTGCCACCATATACTGCTAGGTGTCACTGATGGATTTTAGGAGCAATTAGAATGATCTTGATGATCAATCATTCTAATTGGATGAATCAAAAGAGTTTCAGTCTATCGAAAGATGTTTTGATGATGTTGATGATAGAGATTACCACATATCTCATTACTATACGAAACTAAATCTAATTAGATTATACAAATAAGAATTTGAATTTGGATGTCATCAATTGAGCTAACCTAGTTTGATTGATTTGGATTAGATCCAATTAGGTTCAAGAAAATCATACTAGCACACGATTAAGCCTAACATTCTTCTTCTGTAAATATTTTAGTTCATCTTGACTGAGTCAAATTGGATTTGGCTCATTTGAAAATCATATATGGGTTTGTCCTAGTCTGATGGAGCTTATCTAGGTCAGAAAAGTATTGTCTTAATCCATCAGATGGGAATAGGACAACACCTATCAATTCCTATATTCAACAAAACAAGACATGCTAATTCCTGTAATCGTCAGAACATGGGGTCATTTGACCTGGTCTTTGCAAGAATTAAAGGAGGAGACATGTGCCCCTCTTGGAATGTATTTGGGGCACACGTCCCAAGTAGTTTTTATGAAGAAAAAGAGGGTGCATGCCCCCCTATGGATAGGCTTGGATGTATTTTAATTAGATCAAAACTCATGGGAGATTATTATTTGTGCCAAACTCTTCTCCTTATCTTTTTTCCATGCCTTATTTTTTGGTTCATTGTTCGACAAAAATCAGAAGAAAAGAGAACAGAGCATGGGATATGGCATGGAGTCCTTCTGCTTTAAGCGAAAGGGTTGCTTAAAGCACCAGGACTCTAGGTCTACGCATAGGTCTATAAATAGACCTATTGTCAAAGGTGTTTTGCATAGTGATTAGACCATGGTGAAGCCCTGCCTCTCCCATCATCTTCCATGCCTCTCTTATAGATATCCACCCTCCTTTCCATGTCCAAGGAGTTGGACATTTTCAGCAATCAAAAGTTGAGAGCAGTTGTGCGAAGACAAGTCAGGAAATTGCTGATCAAGAGACGAGCATCCTGCTTTCAGATTTTGTTTTGAAGGCTCTACAGATCAGATCCATATCTGATCTTTGAAGATTAAATTTAGAAGGAGAATACATCTAGAACCAACCCAAGTGGACTCTAGTAGAGGCCAGGTGCTTGCATGACCAAATCCAGAATTTGGATGCTATCAGATTATCGACAGGATAAACAGTTTATCCAAAAGATAGCATTCAACATTCTAGATTTTTAATTAATTTTTTTTTAATATCATATCATTGGGATTAAATTTAAGAACTCTCAAATCTGATCAGATTTCACTAAATTTTTTATGAAAAATTCTGCTACAGATCAGATCCGATCAAATCGATCCTGCAGTGAAAAATCTAGTTTTCCTACAATTGGTATTAGAGCTATGTTTGTGGTTCTTCAAATAAGATTTTAATCTAATTTTTATTTTTTTGATCTAATATTAAGCATTTTAGATGTCACATCAAATGTGATCAGATCTAAAATTAGTAGACTAAAAATTTTAATTAATATATTAGATATATTTGATGCATGTCTAGACTAGGTTGTAGAATTGTTCTATAAATTATCTAGAATAGAATTTTAATGATATGATCAAGTAAAATTTTATTTTTTAAATATTATATTAGATATATCAGATATGAAAGCATGCATATTTAGTTTATTTTTGATACATGAGATGTATACAAAGCATGCATATTTAGATTTATAATTTTATATATGATATACATTATAGATCTGTTAGTTTTGTAGTATAAATATTATTTCTGATTAAGGCATTCCCCTTGACCATTCGGTCATAAGAGTAAGAAGAGTTTAAAGGTTTTTTCTTTTTATTCGATGGGGTGCTCTTATGGCATGTAGAGGTGCTGCATATCTATTTTTAATCAAAAATTAGAACTTACTTTTCTGCAAAACCCTAGATCATAAAATTTTAGAATTTTTTATGCATATTTTATTTATGAATCCAAACTTAATTAAGAATTAAGATTATAAAATTAATTAAATCTAAAAATTAAAAATTTTTAGATCTAAGATATCTTCATAAATTTGGGTTCGAATATGGGTAGCTTAATTAGGTCTATCGATTGATCAAACCGAATCAAGAGTTGGTTGGGTGGGATCAAGAGTGCTTAGAATTGACCAGCCTAATAGAATTAAGTCTAGGTCATGGTCGACTCATAGTTACATATGGTTGATTAAGTCAAAGCCTAATTTAGCTCTACAGTTCGAGCTTGGATTGTCGGCTAACCTGATTAGTTCTAGTTTGATAGATCAGTATCTAAGGTAAGTATGACTGATACAACCAGTAGTTTTCAATTGAAAGCTACTCAACCAGAATGCATTAATGATGAGTTAATGGCATATTCCTTCCACTGATCTCACTTACCTGGCTGATTAGGTCGATCTAGTTCTGATTTGAGATGTTTAACAATTAGAGCTAACCCATGCCACTAGGTTAGTCATAATTATTATGACTAAGCCAAGTCAAGTTTAAGAGATTTAAATCAAATTTTTTTAAGAAAATATTAAGTCATAGGTCTTCCATCATTGTAGACATGTAGGGCCTTCTCGAGGTTGATTGTTCTCGACTGGTTATAGTAGTTCAGTTACACTATAAAGATGCAATCATGTATATTAGGCATTGGATGTTATGGATTGGAGAATGGGTTGGGCTCAATGCTCCAGATACGGTGAGGGACCCAATCAAAAATTCAAATCATGTAAATGGTGGGTCTAACTTAACTAAGGATTGGAGCAATATTCTTGGCATGGTGAGCTTCATGAATTAGAAATCAGGTTTGAGTACACTATGATTAAAAAATCATTAGATAAGAGTTGTCCGCTCATTGTTTGATCCATCACCAATAATTATTAGGTGAGGTCGTGAGCCAATTGGTGGGACTGCACCATCCATTAGAAATTTATGATCATGAAGATTTTTGCATCTCTATTAAGAGTGTAGAGATCTAAAAAAATTATGAGGGCCTAATTTATTTAAAAATAAAATTTTTAAATAAATTGATCAAGTCTAATTATAATATCTAACTAAAAATTTTGACTCTCTGCAGAAAAATGTGTGCATCAAACCAACTAGCCCAAATTCTAGACACCCATAGACTGATTGGATCCAATTATAAGGATTGGCTTAGAAACTATAAAATCATTTTGGATTTTGAGAAGCTATTTTATGTATTGGACTAGGACCCACACAATTTACCAGCCCGTCCAACCATAGATCAAAGAATGTCTCTAAAGAAGTGGACGGACGATGATAATAAAGTTAGGTACTATATGTTGGGCTCAATGTCAGATGAATTACGGCGCCAACATGAAGACATCAAAATTGCTTGCTAAATATTGGCTCAACTGCAGGAGTTGTTCGGTGAGTAGAGTTGTGCAGCACGGTATTAATTCTTTTGAAGACTTTTAAGGCTCAAATACATGATGGGTAGTCGATCCAAAATCATTGTTTGATAATGATCAAGGATCTAGAGGTGCTTGAGAAGCTCAGTGTCATGCTTGACAAGGATCTGCAGATTGATGCGATCTCATAGTTCTTAACTGATGCATATGGGCATTTTATCATGAACTTTCAAATGCATAAGCTTCAATGTACCTTGGCTGAACTCATGAATATGTTGGTCACTGCTGAGCTTTCTCTAAAAATTTCAAAGGGCTCAGTACTTGTTGTGAAGTGGACTTCTTCCAAGAGAAAGTCTTTTGAAAAGAAGAAAAATTCTGCGAAGAAGTAGAAGATAGAATGTGGGAAGAAGAAGAAAGGAGAATTGAAGAAGAAAGCCGCTGACAAGAAAAAATATTTTCATTGTAATATCGATGGTCATTGAAAGCGGAACTGCCTTTTATACCTGGCTAGCCTAAAGAACAAGAAGGAAGCAAGTCCTTTTAGAGGTATGCTCATTATTGAATCTAACCTTATGATTTCTTCTGCATTCAGTTGGGTGCTTGACTCTGGTTCTAGTGCTCACTTATGTACCTCTATGCAAGATTTTAAGGAGAGCAGGAGGCTAAGGGATGGTTAGATGATCCTGCGCATCGAAAATGAGGCAAGGGTTATTGTTGTGGCCATAGGAGCCTACCCTCTATGATTACCATCAGGAATAGATTTAGTTCTTAAAGATTGTTATTTCATGCCTATAGTAAGCAGGAATTTGATTTATGTTTCTTGTTTAGTACAGAAAGGTTATGTAATTAGCTTTCTTAAGGACCACTATACTCTTCTTTTTAAAAAAAATAAAATTACAAGTGGTTTCTTAATTAATGGTCTCTATTAGTTTCATGTTGATGTATCTGCATTAAATATCAAACAAAACATGAATGCCATAGGATCTTAGTGACCTAGGGATAGTCCAAATGATAGATATCTATAGTACCTTAGGATAGGTCATATAGCTGAAGACAGGATCAATAAATTAAAAAAATCCAAACTTATGAGTCCATTGACTTTCGAGTCATATCTAATTTATGAATGATGCCTTTAAGGCAAAATGACAAGGCTCTCTTATGTGGGACATGGGGAAAGGGCCATGGACCTACTTGTCCTATTATATTTAGATATGTGCGGCCCATTTCATGTGCAGGCCAGAGGTAATTATATTTACTTTATTATCTTTATTGATGATCTATCTCGATACGAGTATGTATATTTAATGCAACATAAGTCTGAAGCCTATGAAAAGTACAAGCAATTCAGATAGAATGAAGAAAAGCAAACTAGAAAATTCATTAAGATTCTTTGATTATATCGAGGAGGCAAATAACTTAGTCAAGAATTCCTAGACTATCTAGAGGATAATGGCATAGTCTCACAATGGACTCCATCTAGAACATCTTAACTCAACGGGGTTTCAGAGCGGAGAAATCGAATCCTATTAAATATGGTCAGATCTATGATGAGCTTCATGGATCTTCCTGAGTTTCTTTGAGGACATAGTCTAATAACCACAATCTACTTACTGAATTGGATTTTCTCTAAAATTATTCCTACCACACCATATGAGATATGGCATGGTAAGAAGCTAAGTCTATGTCATCTCAGAATTTGGGGTTGTCTGGCCCATGTCAAGAAACAACAAGTAGATAAATTAGAGTCTAGGTCATTTAGAGCTCATTTTGTCGGATATCCTAAATAGTTGTTAGAATATTACTTCTATCTTTCAGAAGACTATAATATGATTGTAAGTTGACACGTCATATTTCTTGAAAAATAGTTTATTCAAGATGGTGGCACTGAAAGATAGATTAGGCTCAAAGAGAAGGTCTCTAAAGAGTAATGAGCTAATGAACCTGAGGAACCCAATCAGTCTTAACCAATCCAAACACAACCTCCTCCACCTCATAGATTAGATGGAATTTTTCATCCTCCTGAGAAGTACATAGGTACCATTTTAGAGGATGTAGAGAAAATATTTCTCATAGAAATTAGGATTCATGATGATGATCATAAAATCTATAATGAGATGATATCTGATATCGATTTTGAAAAATGGTTAGAGGCAATAAGATCAAAGAATGATTCAAGGCGCTCGAACCAAGTTTGGACCTTGGTAAATCCACCTGAAGGTATTATACCTATTGGGTGTAAATGAATCTTCAAGAGAAAGATAGGTGCTGATGGAAATATAGAGACATTCAAAGTTAGGCTCATAGCGAAAGAGTATAGTCAGTGTAAAGGCATTAACTATCAGCCAGTAGCCATGCTAAAATCTATCTGCACTCTACTTGCTATTGTATTCTATTTTGAATATAAAATATAGTAGATGGTCGTGAAAATGGCATTCTTAAATGGATATCTTGAGGAAGACATCTATATAGAATAGTTGCTTAGTTTCACATCCAGTGATAGTGATCATAAGGTCTACAAGCTACAAAGATCCATATATAGATTTAAGCAAGCAACTCGGAGCTAGAATGCTCATTTTAACAATATGATCAAATCCTTTGGATTCATCAAAAATGAGAAGGAGCCATGTGTATTCAAGAAGGTCAGTGTGACCGTTGTTGTCTTCCTCATACTGTACGTGGATGACATCCTCTTGATTAGGAATGATATTTTCATGTTGACATCCATCAAATTATGATTGTCAAAAGAGTTCTTTATGAAAGACCTAGGAGTGGCATCCTTCATATTGGGAATAAAGATCTATAGGGATAAACCAAATAGGATGCTAGGTCCATCATAGAAAATATACATAGAGGAGGTGCTAAAAAGGTTTAGCATGGAGAACTTCAAGAGAGGACTGATATCCTTCAGATATGGCATTTATCTCTCTAAGAAGATGTGTCCCAACACACTTGAGAAGATTGAATGCATGAGCAATATCCTACATGCTTCAGCAATACACATCTTTGCCGTGCTATGTACACGACCTAATATTGTGCATACTGTGAGTGTCAGAAGCAGATATCAGTCGAATTCAGGCAAAGAATACTAGACTTCTATGAAGTGTATCCTTAAGTGCTTGAGAAGAACAAAGGATATGTTCCAAAATCAATCATCAGTCTGTTGATGGTTATGCTACCTTATAATTATAATTGATTTATTATATAATAAAATAAATATTTTAGCCATTTCATTATAATGTTTACTTCTTCTAATGAACTCTATTGTTGTGATGAAGTCTTTAGGATAATTTAGTTTCGATAAAGAGAGGATTTATTGATTAGTCCTTAAATAGTTCATGACCAAATGATATTCGATTAATTAGGATGACAATGTTTATCGAGCATTGGTCGTTGTATGTCATATAGGTTGATTGTCCTCTTAACCACGAAGTATGGAGAAATTGGTATGACATAGAAGTGACATGTATGGGTATATCATCATTGGACATGACCAACTTTAGAGCATTCTACTGTCGAGAATTGGTCTGATGGGATATAGGTATAAATATCTTTTTGATTTGAGATCACCATAGTGGCTTGTAAGCAACTCACTATACTTTGGTACTAGACTAACTAAATTTTTAATTTAGTAATGAAATATTTTTGGACATAGTTAAGTACTCATGAAGTCGATGAGTGATCAAGATGGAATTGACCGCTCCAAGAGTTGGAGAAGAATGCATCACTGCATTTCAATATAGCAAAAACCTTGGCCAGGGTAATCCATAAGATGGATTTAGTATTTTGAAATAAAATATGGATGATCTAATCAGGGTTGATAGTTAATCTTTGAGTTTTTCTATGAACATTTTGGTCAAGAAGATGAATTATATGAAAATTATATCCATATGGGTTCTAAGGATATTATTCTACACATTCAACTTTCCGACCATCGGATACCATTGCTAGATGATCACTTTGATTGGTACAAAAATTTATTTTTATACTACCAACTTATGTTCAAACCAATGAGATCATATACATAAGTATTTTTGATCGGATCATATGGTTGATTAATGATTAAAAATTATTAAGAGGTCAAATAATCAATACGATTGATGTTTGATCTAGTACAAGTGTTGTAAGAGGATCGATTAGCAACTAAATTTTGAATTGAGTTAATTTAATTAAGCCAAAGGGCTAAGATTAAGTCTAACTAAATATGATTTAATTAGATTTAGTTTGATCTTGATTGGATCAAATCTAATTGATTTACTGGATGAGCCAATTACAAGGAGGAACGAGTCCTAGTTCAATTAGGACTTATATCAAACTAATTTCTAATTTAATTAAAAAATTAAATTTGAATTAAATTTGATTTAATTTAATTTAATTAGATATTTAATTTTACTAAGACCTATTTTAATTTGGTTTAATTAATTTTGATTTAATTTGGTTCAAAAATCATGTTTGGCCAAGTCAAATTAGAAGTCCTGGTGAGACTAGGTCTTCTCTCCTTGCGCCACTTGGATTCTCATGCCACCCCATGCCCATTCCTTGTTATTTGTGTGAACTCTCCATGTTGAAGGAGATTCCACGTGTGCTCCATGTCCCTCCCTTCTTTCTTACATGAAAAAATTAAGGTGGATGATAAGCATCATAAATTCACCAATAAAAGTATTAATTTATTAATTAATTTATATTAATTTTTAAGAATTATTAATCAATTTATATATAATTTTTGAAAAATTTATATTTTTATTAATTAAAAAATAAATTAAAAAAATAATAAAAATTAATAAAAATTAAAAAGTAAAATTTTATTATCAATAGAAAGAGCTCATTTTTTTATCACAATGAAATAAATTTCAAGTAAAACGAAGCTAAAATAGAAAAGATATAAATTTTTTAAAAATATAAAATAAATAAAAATTAAATAAAAAAGAAAATGGCTCAGCCGGCTCCGCAAGCCGAGCCACCAAGCCAAGCCAAGCCATCAAAGTCGACTCAGTCATTGAAGCCATCAGTCGGTCCATGATCCAGGCGTGGACCGCCAGCTCAGCAAAATCCGGCGAATCAGAGCTTGCCACATGGTGGACCTAGACCCCTAAAGGGTCTACAAAAATTTATCGCGGCTCACAAGGGTAATTTAGTCTTTTCGCTTGGCACCAGAGGTGCTGATTGGTTGCGGCATGCGGTGCGGTCGATCCACGCGGTCCATGGAAATAGTGATTGCACGATCGGACGGATGTGGTTGTTTGCGGTCAGGATCGGACGATTGTGGTTGCTTCCGAATTTGATCCAGCTACAGCCATCACGCGGATCACCATCGAATGGCAGCGCTCGATCCAGGCAACGATCTGATGGTTCAGAAAGCTCCCGATGGTGATCAAACTCTCAGGCGCCTGATTTGCGGCCAGATTTCCTCCATCAAACGCGATCCAACGGCCAGAATTTAATCCGATCAAACTCTATTTTAAATCAAATTTTATTCAGATTTTGATGATTACAAAGGCCATTAGTCCCACATTGCCTAGAAGCAAACTTTCCAGCCCTCCTAGCTCTATAAAAAGGACCCCAGGCCTCCAAAAATCGATATCTCCGATCAAGGTGAAGCTTTGGTACAGGGCGAAGCCAGGCTATGGGTTAAAGGCTACTTCGAAGCAATGGATGTCGAGAAGAAGAGTCGAACTTCTACACCATCTTTCTGCCAATGCCGATCCAAGATCAGAGATCAGGCTATTTTATTTTTTTTACATTCTATGTATTTAAATTCTAAAATTTTAATTAATAAAAATTTTATTTTTTTATTTTAATTTCTTGCTTTTTATTTTTATTATAATTTAATTTCTATATTTTAATTATTACTTTTTATTTTATTGCAAGTAGATGCTAAGATCTAACTAATAGATCTTAGTACCAAATTTAAATTTCTGCATCTTTTAATTTTTATTTTCAATCTTCCGACTTCAGTTTTTATTTCAAAATTTAAATCATTTTCTTTTTCTTCTTAAAAAAATCAAAGATTTCAAATCTAAAAATACTACCTTCCCTGTGGATTCGACCTGACTCACTATTATCTACGCAATTTTAATGATTTTAAGAAGTCAGATTAAACTGATAAACACGATGTCTTAACGACAACATCGCGTTCCTATCAGTGGACCAAGTCAAAGAAGGAGTTTGAGTTGATTTAAATTCTATGAGATCGAATTTTATGCAACTAAAACTCCTCCCTCTTTATGCTGCCTACACCCCTAATTTTTTTGGTGATTTTTTTATGGAATTTGATAGAGGTTTTGTGCAACAAAATCTGATGGTCCATGGAAGAAAAGAAGGAGAGGGAGTCCATGAGCTGGGTGCCCCAAGTCTAGCCTAATTTGGAGATCACTTGACTAGGTATTTGACCTAGACAAGGATTCTATATCTCTCAATATAAAACATCTTTTAACCTAATTTTTTCTATGATACCAGATATTAAAGAGAGCACCTTGGACATGGAGAGGCTAGGCATAGAGAGGCTTAGGTGTGGGATTTGTAGAGGCATCAATCAAGGTGTCTTGGTGAGAGAGATAAAGAAGAAGAAGAGGATCTTCTTCTTGGGTTTTTTCCAAATTTTTTCCTCCATCTTTTTGTGATTTTGAGAGGAGTCTCAGGTCCAATACCTACATCCTCATCTTTTAGAAATTATAGGATCCAATATCTCAAAGAAGGAAGATCTAGATCAACCATCATAGAAGGATCAGCGCAGTTCAAGCAAACTATGCTGATTTTCGGCATCTAACTTCTAATATATGATCGAGAGCTCATGTGGACAATCTGTAGAAGTTGGATGCATGTGTGGCTTGAAATAACAACCTCAGGCCTAGATCAGTGAGTTAATGAACTCGAATTTCAAAGGTAATGGTGATTTGATTTTTCTGTTATGTATCTAGATTAGATCTAGAATATTCTGCTGTTGATATGATCAACATGTAGTTTTCTAATATTTTAATTTCTGATTTAATAGCATTTTATAATTATGTAAAAGGATCTTAGATATAAAATTTTATATTATTTTATTCATAAATTAATGTGATTGATTCCTCTCTTCCACTGTAATTTTCAAAATGTTTCAAAAGCTAATCCTAGAACCATAGATCAGTTTCCATCAATTGGTATTAGAGCATAGCTTATTTTATTACATGATTTATGCATGTTTAGATTATATTTTTAGATTAGATCTAATTTATAATCTGATATTTAAATTTAAAATTAAAAATCATGATTGCACGGGCTGTAGATTATCCTGCTGTAGGGTTTACCCCTATAGTGGAAAGATTGTCCTGATATGATTCGGATATAAAAAAATGATCATAAAATTTTAGATCTGATCTAATAATTTTTATAATAATTTTAATTTAATTTTAATTATGAATAAGTATTTAAATTAGATCTAAAATAATTTATAATTTTTATGTATTGTATATAGTCATAAAATAAAACCTACAACTAGTACTATTAGTGAAATGAGCCGACTCATTTTTAAAATGAGTCAACCCTTTTAGTGAATAGTGCTAGATTGTAAAAAAACCTTTTAAAATTTTGAAAACTATTTTTGAAATGCTGAACCCCAACCCTCAGCCCAAAAATGTAATTACGAATTAAGTATGATAAATTAAACTCTAGAATTATGAATTAAAGATCCTAAGTCATTGATTATAGCATTGGGTTATTGGATTAGATAAATTAGGTCCATTAATTAGGGTAGATGTAAGGTTAGTTAAAGAATAGACTAAATTAGAGTAATTGATCAAATCTAATCAAATATTAAATTAAATTAGGTCAAGGACTCTTTAGACTCAATTACAATAGTTGTAGTTGGTCAAGTCCATGCCTTTAACGAGAACTAGATGGACTTGATTCATAGATACGTGGTCAAATCCAAAATTGCTAGGTTGATCCAATTAAAACTAATGAATTGAATGGTGCCTAAGGTAAGTTTGGCAGTCTAGACCAATGGTTTTTAATTGGGAGCTACTCGTACTGATTTCCATCTTTAACGAGTTAGTGGCATATCCCTTCCACTGATCTCACTTACCTGGCTATCATGGTGAGTTAGATTTTGAATAGATTACATGGTGATTTTGGCTCACCCATGTTAATTAGGAAAATCAATATGACTGATTTAGGTGCTCCTAATACTAGCTTTAATTAGGTCCTTTATGATCTAACTTGGTGTAGTTAGTGGGAGGATTGAAATTGGCTGGTTCTCTTCTCTCATTTTTAAAATTAATTAATTAAATTCTTTAAAATTATTAGATCCTTAAAAATAAAATAATTATAGTGATACTAGATCATAGTCTTCTATTAAGCGGATGATAATAGGTCTATTAGTTGGATAATCATTGGAGGCCCAAAGGTCTGGTGCTTATCGGCTAATGGAATTATCATTCATAATATGATTTCTTGGCTGCATCTCTCTAAATGGTGGTTAGGTTGACCAAACAAAGCTAGGCCTAATTATTCATTGATTAGATCGACCAAGTATGGTCAAGTTAATGGTTGGACTTAACCGAACCTTTTCAGTAGAGGCCAAAGCCTACTGATTAGGGGCTAAAATAAAATTAAATTACTAAAAATTATATAAAGAAATAATTAATTATGAACCTACCCTTAGATGTACATGGGTTGATCAATCAAAGTTGGACTTGTGCGTAGTCTATGTCATTTCTAGTATCCACTAAGAAATTAGAGTAATTCCTCGAATTGGAGGTAGAGGCTACCAATTCGAATAAAATAGTGAAAGAATCTTTTCATTAAAATCCAAATTTTTAGGTTTAATGAATCAATTACTAATTAGATTTTGATTTTTCTTTATGTAGATATGGCCACTTTTTTTTCACTCCGATCATTATTAGACAATGATAGGCTAGTGGGATCCAACTTCGGTAACTAGTATCGTAAGTTGAAGATTGTCCTAGAACATGAATGGATCTTGTATGTGCTAACAAATCAGGCACCTGAGGACCAGCACCCAATGCATGTGGAACAGTCATAAATACTTATCAGAAGTGGCTCAATGATCGAACTGATGAAAAATATGCAGAGTTTCATGCAAGAATTTTAAAATATTTTTGAAAAATAACATAGCAAAAGTTGGAAATTAAACTATTTAATTTATAAATACATGTAATCTAATTACTAAATTCTATATCTACGATCTATAACATGTCATAATATATTCTAAATATGAAAATAAATGAATTTGATATTAATTAAATCAATATCTTAGATCTAGAATAATTCTAGATCTAAAATCTAGATTGCATCTAGGTGAGAGAAGAGATCAAATCTCTTATCTTGCATGGGTCGAGAACTCCATTATTGATTTTTGTTATTACCTTTAGAGCTGCACACACATCCAGCCTCTATAGATAATCCACATGAGGTTGCAACAAAATCGAAGGTTCATCGAACGAAGATCCACTTGAAGTGCTAGCTTCTCATGGATCCCTTCGGATGGTTAACCTAAAATTTATTCTTCGAATCTCTTAGATATTCCAAGAGATGAAGAATAAGAAAAGGATTAGGAGAAAAATCCAATCTTGGGATCTTCCAAAAATCAAAAATTAAATACATTTGAAAATGATCCTAAGAGAAGACAAATCTTCTCTTTCAGGACATCAATGACTGATGTCCTAAAAATATCCTTATGCTAGGACAAAAGGAAGACCTTCTCTCCTAAATTTTTTATATTTTTAGACCACATACTCTTTAACTTTTCTCATAGAAAAATCTCACAAAAATATAGAGAAGAAGGGTTCTCAAAGAAACCCTAAGAGAAGACATTCTTCTCTTTTCCTTCTCTCATCAGGACATTATCAGATCATGTCCAAAATTGATCATCGTGCCCCAATATCTTGAAGCATAGATTCCCACACCCTTATCCTCTCTCTCTTATATATTTTTATCATATAAAAAACATATGAAAGAAATAATGAAAAGGCTTGAAAGAAAAATACAAGAGAAGACAATCTTCTCTTACCTTTATCTTCATTAGGATATCAACCTTTGTTGTCCAAAAGAAGTCCTCTTCTCCAAGGAATATGGCACCACATATCCTCATTGTTTTAACCTCCTTTTCGCTAGGTTTTTTGCCATGGAAACCCCAGGCTTTGATGCCACACCCTAAAGAATAGGAGGCATCCAAGAAAAAAGGAGGACTAGGTCAAATTGACCTAGTCAAATAAGGAAACAAGGAAGAAATTAGGGGGCATCCAACTCATGGATGCCTCCCCACAATTTTATGCATGGAGAGAAGGAAGTTTTCACCCAAGAAGAGAGAAATATGGTGACAAAGAAATGAGGGTTGTAGTAGATTATTTTCCAAAGGGAGAGGAAGGGAGTTTTAATAAAATAAAACTCTTCCTAAGTTTAACTCATTCAAACTAACTACAAATTTTGACCAAGTCAAATTTAAATCTAAAACCTGAGATTATGGGGCATGAAAAATTATTCCTTAAGCATGGAAATCATAGAAAAAAAACTAGAATTAAATTTGTGGGCATGGAACCTTTAATATGGTGCATGAAAAGGAGACAAGGAATCCTAGTCTAACTAGGATTCTCATGTATTGACTGGATCAAACTAATTTTAAATCCAATTAAAATAAGATTAGTGCAATCCTAATTATGGATGATCCTAGTCCAACTAAGAATCAAATTAAGTCATGTTTAAATCATATTTAAATTTGATTTAAATCATAAGTCAATTAGGAATTAGGTGCACTCAGATCCTAGTACAACTAAAAATTATTTTTTTCTTGCAATTAGCTTATCCAATAAACTAATTAAACTTAATCTAATTAAGTCTAAACTAATTCTAATTAAATATAATTTTATTAGACTTGATCTCAGCCTGATTGCTCAATCAAATTAAGCCAATTAGCAATTCAGTTACTAATCGATCCTCCTACAACACTTGCATTAGGTCAAACATCAATCGCATTGAATGTTTGATCTCAAAATGATTCTTAATCATCAATTAATCATCTAATTAAGTTACAACCTCTTATGTGTGTGATTCTATAGATTCAAACCTAAGTTGATAGCATAGAAACTAATTTTTGTATCTGTTGAGGTAACCATCTAGCAATGGTTCCAGACATCTGGATAGGTCGATTACATGCAAAGCAACATTCATAAAATCCTGGCCCATGGTTATCATATAATTCATCCCTATGACCAATAATGCTCAAGATGACTTTGAGTACGCTTTCAACACTCATACAAGTTATCTCTATTATGTCTCAAAATTTTGCAAATCTCGTAACTCCTTCCGAGGATTACCCAAGCTTAGGTTTTGCTAAATTGAATCACAATGAGTCATTCTCTTTCTGAAGCTAATTAAGAGTGGTCAATCCCATCTTGACTCACACACCAATTTCATAAGTACTTGACTGTACCCCAAAATCTTTCGAATCTATATTAAAAATACAGGCAGTTCGACACCAAAGTATAGTGAGTTGCTTGCAAGTCACCATGGTGATCTCAGGTCGGAGAGATACTTATATCCATTAGCCTTAGCTAGTTACTTCTGATAGTAGAGTGCTACATTAGTCATGTTCAATGAAGATGTACTCCTACATCTCATCTGGATGCCATACCAGTGTCTCCATACTACTTGATTACGAGGACAATCAACACATATGGCATATAGTGACCAACACTCGATAAGTTATCATCCTCTTTAATAACTCATCATTTGATCATGAATAATTTAAGAACCATCTGATAAATCCTCCTTTATTGATTGATTATAGTTCTAAAAATTTCATCATAATTTAGGAGTTTATTTAAGAAAGATAAAACTTCTATGATGAATCAGCCAAATAACTATTATTATTAGATCATTCATATACTAATTTCAATCATCTACTACTTAAATTATTAGCTTTAGGACATCTTTTCTAACACGAACAATGGTATATTGTATCATACTGGCAGCCATAAGCGATGAGTTCAGTCATAGATTTGTATCTGCTCAGCTAGAAGACATGCTTCAAGTATTGAACGAGTCTTTTGGTACATCCAATGTCGTTGAGAGGCATGAGACTAGTTGTGTCATCTTCAATGCTAGGATAAGGGATTAAGCTTCTGTCACTGATCATGTATTGTACATGATCGGTTGATGGAGCATTTGAGCAAACATGACTTTTTCTTACATGAGCAGCTAGGGAAAGATGCAATTTTAAACATATTGCCCAAATCTTTTCTCCTATTTCTTACTCATTATAGATTGACAAAGCCTGAAGTAAACTACCATAGGTTACTAAGGTTACTTTAGAACTTTGAGAATGATCACCAGCTTCACAAGGAGTCGGTGAACTTAGTGGGAGGGTCTTCTTTTGGTTTTCAACAATTTAAGAAAGAAAAGAAGAACAAGAAGAAGAATAGTAGGAAGGTGCATGCTTAGGTAGGGACATCTGTATAGTGCCAGACCAAGAAAGTAAAGCATGATAAGAGTCAAGCTAAATGCTTCTTCTATAAGAAGCGAGGGCACTAGAAGAAAAATTATTCTCAGTACATTATCTTCCTAGATCCAAATAGGTCGAGAAAGAAGCAAGTTATTGCTGGGCAAGATATTTATATATAACTTCTTATAATTTTTCTATTTATGATATTATTGACTGGATATTGGATACTGGTAGCCCTTACCATATTTATAATTCATTACAGGGATTGCAGGTCAGTAGGAGATTGGAACAAGGTGAGAGATTTCTAAACGTAGGAGATGGAAGACTAGTTCTAGTTTTAGCATTAGAAATCTTAAAACTTGTATTTAGATCTCATATCATTGTTCTTAATGATTGTTATTTTTGTCTTAGTTTCTTTTTGAATGTCATTTCTATAGGCCTTATGGCTAAAGACAATTATGAATTTTCAATAAAGAAAGAATTTTGTAATGCCATTATAAATGGTGTTACTATATTCTCTAGATATTTAAACAGTAGTGTATATATGTTATCACAATCTATTAATGTAGTCTATTCCACTAGCAAGTATTCAAGATTAGATAGTGTGTCTGATATATACTTATGGCACTATAGGCTAGGTCACATAAATAAAAACAGGATAAACAAGTTGAGTCAAGAGAAAATTCTCAAAGTTAGTGATCGTGAATGACTTCCAACCTGTGAATCTTCTCTTCTTAGAAATATAACTAACTCACCTTTTATTGAAAAAGATAAGAGAGACACTAAGCTCGTAGGTCTAGTATATATTGATGTATGTGGACCTATGAGCACTAGTGCTATAGGTGGATATCTCTAATTCATCACTTTCATAGATGATCTATCTAGGTATGGATATGCCTATCTGATGAAATATAAGTCAGATTCATTTAGAATATTTAAATAATTTTGAAGTAAAGTAAAAAAATTAACTAAAAAAAAATTAAAATTCTTCGATCTGACCAAGGAGGAGAATATCTTTCTGATGAGTTTCTCATATATCTATAAGAGAATGAAATTTTTTTTTAATGGACTCTTCCAGGAACACCACAGCATAACGGTGTGTCTGAAAGGAGGAATCGACTCTGTTAGACATGGTCTGATCCATGATGGGTTTTGCCAACATGTCGATATTCATTTGGGGATAAGTGTCGAATTAACTTGCTATATTCTAAATAGGGTTCCAAGTAAGTCTGTAATTAAAATTTTATATGAGATATGGATAGGACCTAAGCCATCACTTTCACACCTCAGGGTCTGGGGCTGCCCGACTTATGTGAAATGATTAATCATAGATAAACTTGGACCTAGGTCTCACAACTGCACATTCATAGGGTACCTCAAAGAATCAAAAGGATATATTTTCTATCATGTTGATGAACAAAAAGTATTCGTCAGCCTAAAGGCAATATTTTTAGAAAAAAAGTTTCTTAGTAAAGGAACTATTGTCTCTAAGGTTGTACTTGACAAAATTTAATAGATAGAAAGACCGACACCTATAGCTAAATCTGTATCAAATTTGATTAGTTCAAATCCAAAGCCTAGTATTCCTGCATAATTAAGGCGATCTGGTAGAGTACCATATCAACTGGATAAATACTCTAATGTTTTGATCTAGGATGGTAATCCCATCAAACTCGATGCGAATGATGAGGATCCGATCACCAATATGGATGCAATGCAAAAACCTAATTCCAAAAAATGGCTTGAGGCCATGAAATACAAAATAGAGTCCATGAAGGTCAATGATGTATGGATATTGGTTGATCCAGCTAAAGGAATTAAATCCATTAGGTGTAAGTGGATCTTCAAAAGGAAGAGGGGCGCAGACGAGAAGGTGGAGATCTATAAAGTCCATTTGATCGCCAAGGGGTATCATCAATGTTATGGTATTGACTATGATGAGACATTCTCTCTTATGGCAATGCTAAAATTCATTCAAATAATGCTTGCGATAGCTGCTTGTCTGGACTATGAGATTTGGCAGATGGATACGAAGATAGCTTTTCTAAATAGAGAGCTGATTGAAGAGGTGTATATGATAGGATTAAGTCAGGATCAAGGTCGAGTCACATGAGTAATCAAATCGAATCAAAAGCTGGTTAGGTGGGATCTAGAGTGCTTAAATTGATCAGCCTAATAGGATTAAGTCTGGGTCAAGGTCGAGTCACATGAGTGATCGATCGAGTTAAGACCTAATTAGGCTCAATGGTTAGAGTCTGGATTGTAGAATAATCCAATTAATTCTGGCTCAATAATTTGGTGTCTAAGGTAAGTTTGGCAGATATGATCGACTAGTTTTTAATTAAGAGCTACTCGACTCAAATGCATTCTTGTCGAGTTAATGGCATATTTCTTCCACCGATCTCGCTTACCTGGCCATATTTGTCGGTCCAATTTTGATCTAAGGTGGCAAACAATCCAAGCTAACCCATGCTACTAGGTTAGTCATAATGGTTATGGCTCTATCAAGTCAAGTTTAAAAAGACCTAAATCAAATCTACCTAAGAAAAGATTAAGTCTAAGGTCTTCCACCATTGTAGATGTGCGGGCCCTTCTAGGGGTTGATTATTCTCGGCTGGTCACAGTAGTTCAGTTGCACCGAAAAGATGCAACCATATCTATTAGGCATTAGATGCTACGGGCTGAAGGATGGATTAGGCTCAATATTCTGGATATGGTGAGAGACCCAATTAGGAATCCAATATGTGCAAATGGTGGATCTGACTTCACTAAGGAGTAGATCAATATTTCGAACATGATGAGATTCATGAATTAGAGACCGAGTCTGGGTGCACCATGATTAGAGAATCATTAGACAAGAGTTGTTCACTCATTGGCTAACCCATTATTAAATATGCGTGCCCTAGAAGCTAGATTGGCTGACACTTGTAATATACTTCTAAGAACAAAATTATAATCTTAACTATATTTAGTAAATGGGTTCTTTTCTATCACAGTGTGTATATGAAAGTGTCTGTGATACATCCCTTGAGTTAATGGTAATGATAGTTCATATTTTTAAGTATTAAAAATTTAAGACATGAATTTTTATTATTAAATCATAAAATGCTTCCGACCGTAGGATCATCATGAGGATGGTGATTCATCTAGAAGGTTGGTGTACGATCACTTTTTTTTGGATAGATGAGTCTTGAGTCTATAATATAGAGATACTAGAGTGAGAGTATAGGTACTCGTTAGAGAATGAGGGCACTGAGCATGACCATCTCGAGCAGTCATGAGGAAGTCTACCTTCTCATTGATGATTGGCTCGAAGCTGCAGTAGTATGTCTAGTTCTTTGACATGAGGTGCATCAGCAGTTCACCATGAGGGTGTTATAGTTTGACTATACCATAACTTGATCTCCTAGCCATTGGGAATCCTGAGGTGTATGTTGGCTATAGCATGTTCATTATAGGAATTGGATGGCACCAATAGGGGATCTATCTACCTCGGTAGATGAGGAGTAGCCCTATGATGATCATAAGAATCAAGTCCATAAGCCCATGGTCAAGGCAAAGAGATATAATAGAAAGTGTTTCTATTAGGGTTTTCACATTGGACTTAAATCGAATGATTAATTCATATGATGGAAATTAGGATTTCACAAGATCACCTTAACCCTAATCCAGTCGGGACTCAAGATAGAGAAACTTAATCACATAGATAACTGCACTGAGAGATTCACTTTCAGTTCTAACGGATTGCCACCATATGCTGCTAGGAGTCATTGGTGGATTTTGGGAGCACTTAGAATGATTTGGATGATCGATCATACTAGTTGTCTGAATCAGAAAAGTTCTAATCTTTCGAAAGATGTTTCGATGATGTCGATGATAGAGATCACGATATATCCCATTACCATATGGAACTAAATCTAACTGGATCACACAAATAAGGACTTCAATCTAGATATCATCAATTGGATTAACCCAGTTCAATTGATTTGAATAAGATTCAATTAGGTTCAATATGATAATGCTAGCACATGATTGAGTCTAATGTTCTCCTTTAATAATCATTTAAGCTTGTCTCAACTGAGCCAAATATGTTTGAACTCACTCGAGAATCTTTATTTAGTCTGACTGGAGCTTGTCCAGGCCAGAAAAGGGTTGTCTTAATTTATGAGATAAATTTGAGACAACACTTATCATTTATCGTCATCTGCTAAATCTTATCTTCGGACATTGGTCAAATGTTAATCTTGGATACTTAGACATCTGTCCATGTGTCATGCACCTATAGGAGAGAACCTAAAAACCTATCCCCCTACTAAAATGCAAACAGGAGGGGGGCACATGCCTAGGGAGGTGTGCACCCATTGAGGATAGAAGATGGAGTCCCATACAGATGGGACTCTAGTTGCTTCAGGAGATTAAATTAGGTGGCGCCAAGAAGATTTGTTTGACCTAATCTTGGCACCACTTAAGGAGAGTTTTGAGGTTCTCTAATCTAATCGGATTAGATAATGTCATCCCACCAATCAGATTTAGATCTGATTGCATAAAGGGCCATGATTGGCTAGGATGATGTGGCATTGCATGGCACCTAGAATTCAATTCTTCAACCTTTAGCCCATGCCACATAGCCCCATTCCTTCCTTCTTCATGCCACTCTCTGGTCCTCTCTCTCCTCTCCATGCCTAAAGGACTTTGGGCATGAAGAAGGTGCGATCCAAGCAAGTGAAAGGTGCTAGAAAAGAAAGAAGGTAACACTACTACAAGTCACAACTATTGTTCTTCAAAAGCCATTTTGAAGATCGTCAAGATCAGATTTAGATCTAATTTTTAGAAAATTGATTGAGAAGAAGAAGATCTTCAGATCTTATCTAAGTGGATATTGGTAGAGGCTAGGCACTTGCTTGACTACATCCAGGACCTCAGGCAAACATCAAGATCATCATAAGATAATTGGATTATCCAAAATAAAGATATAATTAAATTAAATTAAATTTTTATCTTTATTTTTATTTTTATTATTAGATCAATAAGATTAGATCTGAGGAGTCTCAGATCTAATTAGAATCTTAGAGAAATTTTTTTTTAAAATATCTCTTCTGATCCAATCAGATCTGAACGAACCTGACATGAAAAATAGGTTTTTCCCTTCAACTAGTATCAGAGCTAGATTTTGATTTTAATTTATTTTTAATCTAATAATTAGATGATTTTAGATGTCACATTAGATGTGATTAGATCTAAAATTAGAAAATTAAAAATTAAAAAATCTAGATCTAAGATGTATACGATGCATGACTAGACTAGGAATAGAATTATTCTATGTATAGTCTAGCATAATCATAATTTTAATTTGATTAATTATAATTTTTAGATCTATTTATTTATTATTTTTGATATTATAAATATTATAATTATATCTAAAAAATAAAAAATAAATTTATTTAATTTATTCATATGAGATATGATAGATGCATGTTTAGACTAGTTGTAGAATAGTTCTATAAAATTATCTAGAATAAATTTTAATTTAATATGATCAAACTTAAATCCTTTTTTCTAGATGTTTATAAGATAATTTAGATCTAGAAACATGCATGAAATGATACATGAGATGTATGCAAAACATGTTTTTAGTTTGATTAATTTTTATATATATGATATATGATGTGGATCTAACTAGTTTTGTAGATTTATCATGTTTCTGATTAAGGCATTCTCCTTAGTCATCCGATCATAAGAATGAAGTAGGATTTAAAGACCCTCTACTTCCATTCGATGGAGTATTCTTATGGTGTGTAGGGATGCTACACATTCAACCTTAATCAAAAATCAAAAAAACTTATTTTCTGCAAAATCCTAGATCCTGAAACCCTAGGATTTTATATACATATTTTATTTATGAACCCTAAACTTAATTAAGAATTAAGATTATAAAATATATTAGATCTAAAATTAAAAATTTTTAGATCTAAGATATATTAATAAAATTGGGTTCGGGCTTGGATAGCTCTATTAGATCTAGTGGTTGATCAAACCGAATCAAGAGTTGGTTAGGTGGGATCAAGAGTACTTAAATTGACCTGCCTAATAGGATTAAGTCTGGGTCAAGGTTGAGTTACATGAGTGATCGATGAAGTTAAGACCTAATTAGGCTCAGTGGTTAGAGTCTAGATTGTAGGCTAACTCAATTGGTTCTGGCTTAATAATTTAGTGTCTAAGGTAAATTTGGTAGATATGATCGACTGATTTTTAATTGGGAGCTACTTGACTCGAATGCATTCTTGTTGGGTTAATGGCATATCCCTTCCATCGGTCTTACTTATTTAGCCATATTTGTTAGTCCAATCCTGATCTAAGGTGGCTAACAATACGAGCTAACCCATGCCACTAGTTTAGTCATAATGGATATGGCTATGTCAAGTTAAGTTTAAAGAGACCTAAATCAAATCTTCCTAAGAAAGGATTAAGTCTAAAGTCTTCCACCATTGTAGATGTGCGGGCCCTTTCCGGGGTTGATTGTTCTCAGTTGGTCATAGTGGTTCAGTTGCATTGGAAAGAAGCAACCATGTCTGTTAGGCATTGGATGCTATGGACTGGAGGATGGATTGGGCTCAATATTTTTGATACAGTAAGAGGCCCAATTAGGAATCCAATCTATACAAATGGTGGGTCTGACATAACTAAGAAGTTGATCAATATTTTGGGCATGGTGAGATTTATGAATTAGAGATCAAGTCTGGGTGCACCATGATTAGAGAATCATTGGACAAGAGTTGTTCACTTATTGGCTAACCCATCACCAATAATTGTTAGGTGAGATAATGTGTCAGTTGGTGCGACTATACCATCAACTAAAAATTCGTAATCATGAAGATTTTTAAATCTCTATAGTGGGAGTGTAGGGATCCAAGAAAATAGTGGGATCTAATTTGTTTAAAAATTAAACAATGAAATAAATTGGTTAAGTCTTAATTATAAAATCTAACTAGAAACTTTGACTCTCTACAGGATAAAGAAAAATATCTGCTTCCAACCCACTAGCCCATATCCTGGACACCCATAGATTGAGTGGACCTAATTACAAGGATTGGCTCCAAAACTTCAAAATTATTTTGAATTTTGAGAAGTTGACTCATGTATTGGATCAGGATAGCCCCACCTTACCAACTCATCCGTCCGCTAAACAGAGAGCATCTCTTGATAAATGGATGGATGAAGATAATAAGGTCAGATACTACATGTTGGGCTCGATGTCTGATGAGCTTCAGCGCCAACATGAAGATATCAAGACTGCCTACCAAATGTTGGCTCACCTGTAAGAGTTGTTTGCCGAACAGAGTCGTGCAACCAAATATCAGATCACTAAACAACTATTTAAGGCTAAAATGCATGATGGGCAGTCAGTCCAAGATCATTGTTTGATGATGATCAAGAACTTAGAAGAGCTTGAGAAGCTCGAAGTAAAATCAAATCAGGATCTGTAGAATGATATAATTCTACAATCCTTGACTGATGCATATGGGCAGTTCATCATAAACTATCATATGCATAAACTTCATAATACTCCGACCGGCTTATGAATATGCTGGTTACTGCTAAGTTTTTCGTGAAAGGTTCTAAAGGCCCAGTACTTGCTATGGAATGGACTTCTTTCAAAAGAATGTCTTTTGAAAAGAAGAAGAAGTCTATGAAAAAATAGAAGCTTGAAGGTGAAAAGAAAAAAAAGGTAGAGCTCAAGAAGAAAGCCACTGATAAAGAAAAGTATTTTCAGTGTAATACTAATGGCCACTGAAAGTGAAACTGCCCTACATACCTGGCCACCCTGAAGAATAAGTAGGAGATAGATCCTTCTAGAGGTATACTTGTTATTGAATTTAACCTTACGATTTTTTCTACATCCAGTTGGATGCTTGACTCTAATTTTAGTGCTCATTTGTGCACTTCCATACAGGATCTTGAGGATAGTAGGAGGCTGAGGGATGGTGAAATGATCCTATGCATTGTTAATAGAGCAAGGATTGCTGCTGTGGTCGAAGAAACCTACCCTCTTCAACTACCATCTGCCATAGATTTAGTACTTAGAAATTGTTATTATGTGCCTGCTCCAAGTAGGAATTTGATTTTTATTTCATGTTCAGCACAAGAAGGCTATGTAATTAGTTTTCTTAAGGACCATTATAATATTTTTTATGAAAGAAATAAAATTGCAAGTGATTTTCTTATTAACGGTCTCTACTAGTTACATATTGATGTATTTGTCTTTAATATCGAGTAAAATATGAATGCCATAAGATCAAAATGATCCAGGGATAGTCCAAATGATAGGTATCTATGGCACCTAAGGCTAGATTATATAATAGGAGATAGGATTAACAAATTAGAGAAAATTGGGCTATTGAGTCCGTTGACATCCGAGTCATATCCAATTTGTGAATCAAGTCTTCATAGCAAAATGACTAAGCTCATTTTTGTAGGACATGAGGAAAGGGCCATGGAACTACTTGCTCTAGTACATTCTGATGTGTGTGGTCCATTTGATGTGCCTGCTAGAGGCAACTTTAACTACTTCGTAACCTTTATCGATGATTTATCTTGGTATGGGTATGTGTATCTTATGAGGCACAAGTCTGAAGCCTTTGAAAAGTTTAAGAATTCAGACTTGAAGCTGAAAAGTAAATTGAAATGTATCTTATGAGGCACAAGTCTGAAGCCTTTGAAAAGTTTAAGAATTCAGACTTGAAGCTGAAAAGTAAATTGAAAAATCCATTAAGCTTCTTTGATCAGATCGAGGAGGTGAATACCTTACTCAAAAATTTTTGAACTATCTCAAGCAAAATGGCATAATCTCTCAATGGACTCCACCAAAAACCCCTCAACTCAACATGGCTTCAGAATGGAGGAATTGGATCCTTTTAGATATGGTTTGATCTATGATAAGCTTCACAGACCTCCCTAATTTTTTTTGGAATATAGTCTGTTAACTGCTATATATCTACTGAATAGGGTTTTCTCTATAATCGTTCCTACCACAACTTATGAGATATGGCATGGTAAAAAACCAAGTCTAAGTCATCTCAGAATTTGGGATTGTCCGGCTAATTGCAAAAAATAACAAACAGATAAGTTAGACTATAGGTCCTTTAGAGCTTGATTCATAGGATATCCTAAAGAATCATTAGGATATTATTTCTACATTTCAGAAGACCATAATGTGATTGTGTGTCAGCATGCCATCTTTCTTGAAAAATAGTTTATTCAAGATGGTGGCACTGAAAAGTAGATCAAGCTCGAGGAGAAAGTCATCCAAGAGCAATGAGCTAAGGATCCTATGGAACCAAATCAGGTTGAGCCAATACAATCACTACCTCCTCCACCTCATAGATCGAAAAGAATTTTTCATCCTCCTAAGAGGTACTTAGGTACTATTTTAGAGGAAGTAGAGAAAATATTCCTCATAGGTAATGGGGTTTATGTTGATGATCCCAAAACCTATGACGAGGCGATATCGAATATCGATTCCGAGAAATGGTTATAGGCAATGAAGTCAGAAATTGACTCGATGCACTCAAACCAAGTCTAGATCTTGGTAGATCTAGTTGAAGGTATAGTACCTATTGGGTATAAATAGATCTACAAGAGAAAGATTGGTGCAGATGGGAATGTGGCAAAATTCAAAGGTAGATTAGTGGCAAAAGGGTATAGTTAGCACGAAGGCATTGACTATAGGTCCTTTAGAGCTCGATTCATAGGATATCCTAAAGAGTCATTAGGATATTATTTCTATATTCCAAAAGACCACAATATGATTATTAGTCGGAATGCCATCTTTCTTGAAAAATAGTTTTTCAAGATGGTGGCATTGGAAAGTAGATCAAGCTCGTGTAGAAAATCTCACCAGTGCAACGAGCTAAGGATCCTACAGAACCAAAATAGTTTGAGCCAATACAATCACTTCCTCCTCCACCTTGTAGATTGGAAAGAATTTTCCATCACCCTAAGAGGTACTTAGATACTATTTTAGAAGAAGTACAGAAAATGTTCCTCGTAGGTAACAGGGTTTATAGTGATGATCCCAAAATCTATGACGAGATGATATCGGATATCTATGATGTCCTTTCGAGGTAATGAAGTCAGAAATTAACTCAATGCCCTTAAATCAAGTCTGGACCTTGGTAGATCCACTAGAAGGTATAATACCTATTGGTTGTAAATGGATCTACAAAAGAAAGATTGATGTAGATGGGAATGTAGAGATATTCAAAGCTAGATTAGTGGCAAAAGGATATAGTCAGCATGAAGGAATTGACAATCTGGATACCTTTTCGCCAGTAGCCATGCTAAAATTCATTCGCACATTGCTTATTATTGTAGCCTATTTCAATTATGAAATATGAAAAATGAACGTGAAAATGGTGTTCTTAAATGGATACCTTGAGGAAGATATCTATATGGAACCAAGACTAGGTTTCATATTCAGTGATGTTGATCACAAAGTATGCAAGCTGTAAAGGTCCATACATGGACTTAATCAAGCATCTCAGAGCTAGAATACTCATTTTAATGATATGATTAAATTATTTGATTTCATCAAAAATGAGGAGAAACCATGTATTTTCAAAAAGATCTATAGGAGCACTATTATCTTCCTCATACTGTACGTTGATGATATCCTCCTTATTGGGAATGATATTTTCATATTGACCACGATTAAAATATGGTTATCTAAAGAATTCTCTATGAAAGACCTAGGAGAAGCATCCTTTATTCTAGGAATTAAGGTCTATTGAGATAGACCGAATAGGATGCTAGGTCTTTCACAGAAGATGTACATAGAGGAAGTACTAAAGTGGTTTATCATAGAAAACTTCAAGAGGGGATTGGTACCCTTCAGACATGGCATTCATCTCTCCAAGAAAATGTGTCCCAATATACCTTAAAAGATTGAATGCATGAGCAAGATTTCCTATGCTTCAGTAATAGAGAGCCTCATGTATGCCATGTTATGTACACGATCTAATATAGCCCATGTTGTGAGTATCACGAGCAGATATCAATCGAATCCAGATAAAGGACACTGGACTTCTGTGAAATATATTCTTAAGTACTTAAAAAGAACTAAGGATATGATGTTGGTCTTTAGTAATGGAGAACTTCAAGTCTAAGGATATACAGACTCAGATTTTATGTCCGATATAGCTGATCGAAAGTCGACATCTCAGAGCTTGTTTGTGTGCAATGGTGGTGCTATCAGTTAAAAGAGTTCCAAGCAGACAGTGATACAAGAAGTTCACCATAGAGATCGAAGTGATGCCATCGGACACCATTCCTCTATACTACGATAATAATGGCACCATAGCTCTTGCTAAGGAGCAGAGGTCTCACCAAAAATCTAAGCACATTGAGTGATGATACAACCTCATCCGCAATTACCTTAAGAAAGGTTACATCAAGGTCAAGAGAGTCGACTCCATAGACCATGTGGCAAACCTACATACAAAGCCATTGGGCCAGCAGAAGATCGAAGCCCACCTTGAGAAGATGGGACTTAGATTTGTAGCCAATTGGCTTTAGGTCAAGTGGGAGTTTGTTAGATATGTGCACCATAGAAGGTAGATTGGCTGACACTTATAATACACTTTTAAGGATAAAATTATAATTTTAACTATATATAATATAATAGATTATTCTCTATCATAGTATGTATATGAAAGTGTCTGTGATACATCGCTTGAGCTAATAGTAATGATAGTTCATATTTTTAATAGTTGAAAACTTAAGACATGAATTTTTATTATTAACTCATAAAATGCTCTCGATCGTAGGATCATCATGAGGATGGTGATTGGTCTGGAAGGTTGGTGTATGATCATTTTTTTTGGATAGATAAGTCTTGAGTCTATAGTATAGAGACATCGGAGTGAGAGTATAGGTACTCATTAGAGAATGAGGGCACAGAGCGTGACCACCTCGAGCAGTCATGAGAAAGTCTATCTTCTCATCATTGACTGGCTCGAAGCTGCAATAGTGTATCTGGTTCTTTGATCTGAGGTGCATCGATAGTTCACCTTGAGGGTGTTATAGTTTAACTACCCCATAACTTGATCTCCTAGCAATTGGGAATCTTGAGATGTATGTTGGCCATAGCATATTCATTGTAGGAATTAGATTGCACCAATAGGCGATTTATCTATCTCAGTAGATGAGGAGTAGCCCTATGATGATTATGAGAATCAAGTCCATAAGCCCATGGCCATGGCAGAGTGAAATAATGGAAAGAATTTCTATTAGGATTTTCACATTGGACTTTAATCGAATGATTAATTCATATGATAGAAATTAGGGTTTGACGAGATCACCTTAACTCTAATCTGGTCGGAGTTCAAGATAGAGGAACTTAATCACATAGGTAGTTGCATGGAGAGGTTCGCTTTTAGTTCTGATGGATTGCTACTATATGATGCTAGGTATCACTAGTGAATTTTGGGAGCAATTAGAATGATTTGGATGATTGATCATACTAGTCTGAATCAAAAAAATTCTGATCCATCAGAAGATATTTTGATGATATCGATGATAGAAATCACGACATATCCTATTACCATTTGAAACTGAATCTAACTGGATCACACAAACAAGGGTTTGGATCTGGATATCATCAATTGGATCAACCCAATTCAATTGATTTGAATAAGATTCAATTAGGTTCAGGAAGATCGTGCTAGCATACGATTAAGCCTAATGTTCTCCTTTAACAATCATTAAGCTTGTCTTGACTAAGCCAAATGTATTTAGACTCACTCAGGAACCTTTATTTAGTTTGACTAGAGCTTGTCTAGGTTAGAAATGGATTGTCTTAATTTATGAGATAAATTTGAGACAACATCTATCATTTTTTGTCACCTACAAAATCTTGTCTTCGGACATTGGTCAAATATTGACCTTGAACACTTAGACATCTGCCCATGTGTCATGCACCCATAGGAGAGAATCTGGAAACTTGTCCCCCTACTAAAAAGTAGATAGAAAGGGGGTGCACGCCTAGGGAGGCATGCGCCCCATGAGGATAGAAGATGGAGTCCCATACAAATGGGACTCTAGTTGCTTTAGGGGATTAAATTAGGTTGCACCAAGAAGACTTGTTTGACCCAGTCTTGGCACCACCTAAGGAGAGTTTTAAGGGTCTCTAGTCTGATTGGATCAGATGTTGTCATCCAACCAATCAGATTTAGATCTGATTGCATAAAGAGCAATGATTGACAAGGATGATGTGGCACTACATGGCGTAGCAGGGTCTATATAAACCCTGACTGTGCCTAGAATTTAATTTTTCTACCTTTAGCCCATACCACATAGCCCCTCTCCCTCCTTCTCCATGCCATCCTCTAGTCCTCTCTCTTCTCTCCAAGCCCAAGAGACTTTGGGCATGAAGAAGGTGCGATCCAAGCAAGTGAAAGGCGCCAGAAAAGGAAGAAGGCAGCACTGCTGCAAGAGACAATGGTTGTTCTTCAAAAGTCATTTTGAAGACCTTCAAGATCAGATCTAAATCTAATTTTTAGAGGATTGATTGAAAAAAAGAAGATCTTTAGATCCTATCTGAGTGGATACTGGTAGAGGCCAGGCACTTATGTGGCTACATCTAGAACCTCAGGCAAACATTAGGATTATCATAGGATAATTAGATTATCCAAAATAAAGATATAATTAAATTAGATTTAATTTTTATCTTTATTTTTATTTTTATTATCAGATCAATAAGATTAAATCTAAGGAGTCTTAGAACTGATTAGGATCTTAAAGAAAAAAATTTTTGAAATATTCCTCCTGATCCAATCAGATCTGAACAAACCTGATCCAAAAAATAGATTTTTTCCTTCATCCATCACCAATAACTGTTAGGTGAGGTGATGAGTCAGTTGGTGGGATCGCACCATCCACTAAAAATAAGTAATCGTAGAGATTTTTACATCTCTATAGAGGGAGTGTAGGGATCTGAGAAAATAGTGGAAGCTAATTTATTTAAAAATTAAATCTTTAAATAAATTGGTCAAGTCTTAATTATAAAATCTAATTAAAAACTTTGACTCTCTACAGAAAAAAGAAAATGTATACATCCAACCCACTAGCCCATATCTTGGATACCCATAGACTAACCGAACCCAATTATAAGGATTAGCTCCGAAACTTCAAAATTATTTTGGGTTTTGAGAAGTTGACTCATATATTGAATCAGGATCCCCCCACCTTACTAGCTCGTCTGTCTGCTGAACAGAGAGCATTTCTTGATAAGTGGATAGATGAAGATAATAAGATCAGATACTACATATTGGGCTCGATGTCTGATGAGCTTTAGCACCAATATGAAGATATCAAGACTGCACACCAAATGTTGACTCACTTGTAAGAGTTATTTGGTGAACAGAGTCACACAGCCAAATATCAAGTTACTAAATGACTATTTAAGGCTAAAATGCATGATGGATAGTCAGTCCAAGATCATTATCCGATGATGATCGAGAACTTGGAAGAGCTTGAGAAGCTCAGAGTGAAGTTAGATCAGGATCTGCAGAATAATATAATTCTGCAATCCTTGACTGATGCGTATGGGCGGTTCATTATGAACTATCATATGCATAAACTTCAGAATACTCTGGCCGAGCTTATGAATATGCTGGTTACTACTGAGCTTTCTATGAAAGATTCTAAAGGCTTAGTACTTGCTATGGAATGGACTTCTTCTAAGAGAGTCTTTTGAAAAGAAGAAGTCTGTGAAAAAGCAGAAGATGGACAGTGGAAAGAAAAAGAAGGCAGAGCTGAAGAAGAAGGCTGCTGACAAAGGAAAGTGTTTCCATTATAATACTAATGGCCACTGAAAGCAGAACTGCCCTACATATCTGGCCATCTTGAAGAATAAGAAGCAGACAGGTCCTTCTAGAGGTACGCTCGTTATTGAATCTAACCTTATAATTTCTTCTGCATCCAGTTGGGTGCTTGACTCTGGTTCTAGTGCTTATTTGTGCATTTTCATGTAGGGTCTTAAGGATAGAAGGAGGCTGAGGGATGATGAGATGATCCTATGCATCGAAAATGGAGCAAGGATTGCTACTGTGGTCGTGAAAACCTACCCTCTTGGACTATCATCTGACTTAGACTTAATACTTAAGAATTGTTATTATGTGCCTGCTGCAAGGAGGAATTTGATTTCTATTTCATGTTTAGCATAAGAAGACTATGTAATTAGTTATCTTAAGGACCATTGTAATATTCTTTATGAAAGAAATAAAATTATAAGTGGTTTCCTTATTAACAGTCTCTACCAGTTACATATTGATGTATCTATCTTTAATATTGAGCAAAATGTGAATGCCATAGGATCAAAATGATGCAAGGATAGTCCAAATGATAGGTATCTATGGCACCTAAGGCTAGCTCATATAGTAGAAGATAGGGTTAACAAATTGGAGAAAATCGGGCTATTGAGTCTATTGCCTTCCAAGTCATATTCAATTTGTGAATCATGTCTTCATGGCAAAATGACTAAGCTTCCTTTTGTAGGACATGGGAAAATAGCCACGGATCTACTTGCCCTACAGTACATACTGATGTGTACGGCCTATTTGATGTGCCAGCTAGAGGCAACTTTATCTACTTCATAACCTTTATCGATGATTTATCTCGATATGGGTATGTGTGTCTTAGGAGACATAAGTCTGAAGCCTCTGAAAAATTTAAGAAATTCAGACATGAAGTAGAAAAGCAAACTAGAAAATCCATTAAGATTCTTCGATTAGATCGAGGAGATGAATGCCTTAGTTGAGAATTTCTGGACTATCTCAAGCAATATGGCATAGTCTCTCAATAAACTCCCTTGGAACTCCTTAACTCAACAAAATTTCAGAATGGAGGAATCAGACCCTATTAGATATGGTCCGATCCATGATGAGCTTCACAGACTTCTCTAATTTTCTTCGGGGATATAGTCTGTTAACTGCTATATATTTACTGAATAAGATTCGCTCTAAAATCATTCCTACCACACCGTATGAGATATGGCATGGTAAGAAATCAAGTCTGAGTCATCTCAAAATTTTGGGTTGTCCGGCTCATGTCAAAAGACAACAAGCGAACAAGTTAGACTATAGGTCCTTTAGAGCTCGATTCATAGGATATCCTAAAGAGTCATTAGGATATTATTTCTACATTTCAAAAGACCATAATATGATTGTGAGTCAGCATGCCATCTTTCTTAAAAAATAGTTTATTCAAGATGGTGGCATTGGAAAGCAGATCAAGCTCGAGGAGAACATCTCCCAAGAGCAACGAGCTAAGGACCCTATGGAACCAAATCAGGTTGAGCCAATACAATCACTACCTCCTCTACCTCATAGATCAAAAAAAATTTTTCAATCCCCTGAGAGGTACTTAAGTACTATTTTAGAGAAAGTAGAGGAAATGTTCCTTGTAGGCAATGGGCTTCATGGTGATGATTCCAAAACCTATGACGAGGAGATATCGGATATTGACTCCGAGAAATGGTTAGAGGCAATGAAGTCAGAAATTAACTTGATGCACTCAAACCAAGTCTGGACCTTGGTAGATTCAGCTGAAGGTATAGTACCTATTGGATGTAAATGGATCTATAAGAGAAGGATTGGTGCAGATGGGAATATGGCAAAATTCATAGCTAGATTAGTAGCAAAAGGGTATAGTCAGTATGAAGGCATTGACTCTCAGAATATCTTTTTA
Organism: Cocos nucifera; assembly: GCA_006176705.1. NCBI lineage: Eukaryota > Viridiplantae > Streptophyta > Magnoliopsida > Arecales > Arecaceae > Cocos > Cocos nucifera. The sequence goes on along the minus strand of QRFJ01004987.1, from coordinate 3,666 downwards.
CCAGTAGCCATGCTAAAATCCATCCACAGATTGCTTGCTGTTATAGTCTATTTCGATTATGAAATATGTTAAATAGACATGAAAATGGTATTCATAAATGGATACCTTGAGGAAGATATCTATATGGAACAGCCACTAGGTTTCACATCCAGTGATGCTGATCATAAAATTGCAAGCTGCAAAGGTCCATATATGGACTTAAGCAAGCATCTCAGAGCTGGAATACTCGTCTTAATGATGTGATCAAATTATTTGATTTCATCAAGAACGAGGAGGAATCATGTGTTTTCAAAAATGTTAGTGGGAGCCCTATTGTCTTCTTCATACTATATGTGGATGATATCCTTCTTATTGAAAATGATATTCCCATGTTGACCATAGTTAAAATATGGTAATCTAAAGAATTCTCTATGAAAAACCTAGGAGAAGCATCCTTCATTCTAAGAATTAAGGTTTATAGAGATAGATCGAATAAGATGCTAGGTCTTTCATACAAGATGTACATAGAGGAAGTGCTAAAGAGGTTTATCATGAAAAACTCTAAGAGGAGATTGGTACCCTTCAAACATGGCATTCATCTCTCCAAGAAAATGTGTCCCAACACACCTGAGGAGATTAAACGTATGAGCAAGATCACTTATGCTTCAACAATAGGGAGCCTCATGTATGCTATGTTATGTACACAATCTGATATAGTCTATGCTGTGAGTGTCACGAGTAGATATCAGTCGAATTTAGATGAAGAACACTAGACTTCTATGAAATGGATCCTTAAGTACTTTAAAAGAACTAAGGATATGTTGTTGATTTTTGGTAATGAAGAACTCCAAGTCTAAGGGTATACAGACTCAGATTTTATGCCTAATATAGATGATCAAAAGTCGACATCTAGGAGTCTATTTGTGTTAGATATATGTGCCCTAGAAGCCAAAATTGGTCGACACTTGTAATACACTTCTAGGGGCAAAATTGTAATTTTGATTATAATCAATAAAATGGGTTATTTTCTATCACATATGTGTATTTATTGTCTGTGATACATCCTTTGAGTTAATGGTAATGATAATCCATGTTTTCAAGAGTTGAAAATTTAAGACATGAATAATCATTATTAACTCATAAAATGCTTCCGACCATAGGATCATCACAAGGATGGTGATTGATCCGAAAGGTTGGTGTACAATCACTTTTTTTTAGTAGATGAGTCTTGAGTCTATGGTGTGGAGACACTAAAGTGAGAGTACAGATACTCGTTAGAGAATGAGGGCATTGAGTGTGACCTTCTCGAGTAGTCATTAGGGAGTCTACCTTCTCGTCAATGACTGACTCGATGCTGTAGCAGTGTGTCTGGTTCTTTGATCTGAGATGCATTGGCGGTTCACCTTGAGGGTGTTATAGTTTGACTACACCATTACTCGGTCTCCTAGCCATTCGAAACTCTGAGGTGTATGTTGGCTATAGCATGTTCATTGTAGGAACTGGATAGCATCAAGATGGAATCTATCTACCTCGGTGGTAGAGGAGCAGCCCTATGATGATCATAAGAAGTTTCGATGATGTTGATAATAGAGATCATGACATATCCCATTACCATACAGAACTGAACCTAACTGGATCACACAAACAAGGGTTTGAATCTAGTGATCATCAATTGAACTGATTCATTTTAATTGATCTGAATGAGATTCAATTTGGTTCGAGGAAATCATGCTAGCACTCGATTGAACCTAACATTATTCTTTTACTATCATAAATAGTTGTCCTGACTGAGCCAAAGGAGTTTGGTGCTCATTAGAAGCCCTTCAACTTGTCTGACTGGAGCTTGTCCAAGTCAGAAAAGGTTGTCTATTTTGTAAGAACATTAACCTGCATTTTTTGGGTCCAGTGTCAATTTTCTCATCCTTTGACTTTGGTCAAAAGTTGAATCCTGTTGACTGTCAAACATTTACCATCTGATACTTTGACTTTTGTCCATATATCATGCACCTATTGGAGAGCTGGTCGAGCCTGTCCCCCTACCAGAACCTGGCAAGGAGAGGGCGCAACGCCACCCTTAGGCGTGTCCCAAGTTTGGGGGCGCCCAAAGTCCCTATTGGACAGGGACTCCATCTCCTTTTTTGGATTCCGATTAGAGTTCTCCTAAGAACCAACTTTGAACTGGCTTAGGCGCACTCTAAGGAGAAATCTAGGGGACTCTATTCCCCAATCAAATTTTAAATCTGCATTCAATAAGAGTGTTGATTGGTTTGGGAGAGAAGTAGGAGTTGGATCATAGATAGTCTTTTAAAATAAGTCCCCTGCGTCCAAACTCAATTAAGATTGAAAATCTAGCAAATCTCCCACACCCAAGGCTCTTCTCCACTCCTCCTCCATGCCTAAAGTACCTTCTCGCGCTCTCTCTCCTGTCCCAAAGAGGTTTGGATTCTTGTTGGTGCGATCCAAGACAAGAAAAGGCGACTGAAAGCCTTAGAAAGCTGTGTTGCTGGTTAAATAAGGAACAACTGCTGATCTTGAAAACGGAGTTTGAATGATCCTCCAGAATCAGATCCAGATTCTAATTTTTGGAGATGTTATAGAGAAGAAGAGGATCTCTAATCCCAGCCAAGTGGATATCGATAGAGGTTAGCGCACTTGCATGGCTAGATCCACAACTCCGCTGCTCATAGGATCATAATCGGATAATAGGATTACCTACTTCAAGGTAAATTAATTAAATTTAATTTACTAATTTTTATTTAATATTAAATATAAAAAATTAGATCTAAAATATTCTATACTCTAATTAGGAATCAAAGAAAAAAAAATTTAAATATATCCTCTTGATCTGATGCAGATCTGAACGAACCTGGTCCGAAAATCTGAATTCCCTACAACTGTATCAGAGCCCAATGGTTCTAAAAAGTAATTTAAATCTGAATTTTAAATTTATGTCTACATAAAAAAAATAAAGTGATTTCAGATGTCAATATGAGATGTGATCAAGATTCTAAAATTAAGAAAAAAAATAAATTAAATGATTTGATCTAAGATTAGAAAAATATGCATGACTAGTTTCTAAAATAGAATATGTTCTATAGAATAGTCCTTAATATGTTTCAATTTAATTTATTAATTTAAATTTTTAGAATCTATTATTTATCTATTTTTGGAATATTAAATATTGTATATATATACAATCTAAAAATAGCAAATAAAAATATTCAATTTTAAACACCATATGAGATATGAATTGATGCATGCCTAGACTAGTTGTAGATAGTTCTATATAAGTTTGTCTAAGATTAGAATTTTATTTTGATTAAGATCAATTTAAATCTTATTTTTTAGATTATTATGAGATAATTTAGATCTAAAAATATCATGATTCGATACATGAGAAATGTATGCAAAATAATGCCAATGATTAGATCTAATTTGTAATATGGGATATATGAATAGATCCTAAAACTATTTTGTAGTATTGGCATGTTCCGATTACGGCGTTCCTCTTGCCGTTCCGTCCCTTAAGAATGAAGAAGGGATTAAAGACCCTCTCCTCCCATCTTGATGGGGTATCTTATGACGTATAGGGGTTGCTACGTGTTCGTCCCTTTAAATCAGAAATCCAAAACTTACTTTCTGCAAAAAAATCCTAGATCCTAAAACCCTAGAATTTATTGTGCATAT
>QRFJ01004986.1:0-102826 GCA_006176705.1 Cocos nucifera | reverse complement strand
AAGGCCTCTGATTGGAGCAAACATAACTCCTTTCGCTCAGTCAGGAACATACTTATGTAATAGTACAAAGAAGAACGTTAGGTTCCAATCGAGTTGCTAGCATGTATTCTTTTTGACCTAAATTGAATCTCATTCAGAGTCCAATTGAACTAGATCAAGATTCAATTGATATCACCACAGATTGCAAACCTTGTTTGTGTGACCCCAGTTAGTTGTCAATTGCTGCTAGAGGTAATTGGGATATTATCATATCTCTATCGAGACATCATCGAAACTCCTTTCAGATGATCCAGAAACACTTCTGATTCGAGAAGCTAGAATCGATCATCGAAAGGTCATTCTAATTGCTCCCAAAGATCCACATGAGCACCTAGAACTATATGATGGTGGCAAATCAATCAGCAGCTGAATTTGAATTCGCTCTTGGTGCTACTCTACCTGTGATGATAGATTCTTCTATCTTCGAGCCTCCCTCGACAGATTTAGGGTTAAGTTGAATCTCGTCAAACCCTAGCGCAAATCATCGTCGATAATCACGGTGATTGTAATTCAACGAATATCGGAGTCCAATGTAAAAATCTAAATAGAAACTTCTTCTATATTATTTCACTCGTACCAATGCCATGGCTTCAGGAACTTCGATTCAACATGATTATAATCATAAGGGCTGAACTCTCTACCTACCGAGGTAGATAGATCCCATCTTGATGCAATCCAGTTCCATAAGAATGCGATAAAACTCATAGCCATACACCTCAGTGTTCCATATGGCTAGGAGACCGAGTAATGGTGTAGTCAAACTATAACACCTCAAGGTAACTGTCGATGCATCTCAGGTCAAAGAACCAATGACAACATCATACTACAAGCATCGAGTCCAGTCATTGATGATGAAAGTTAGAACTTCCTAATGACTACCAAGAGTGGTCAGCTGCAGAATGCCCTCGTTCTCTTAATGATACCTGTACCTTTTCGCTCCGGTGTCTCCACACCGTAGACTCAAGACTCATCGACTAAGAGAAAGCGATCGTACACCAACTTTCGATCAAATCACACATCCTCGTGATGATAACCTACTGGTCGGGAGCTGTTATGAGTTAGATTAATGATTATCTCATGCCTTAAATTTACAACTTCCATGAAAAATAAATTGAATTTATCATAATACTTATAACTCAAAGATGTATCACAGACCTACATACACTACAGGTGTGCATAGAATTAAACTCCATTTGTATTAAATTATAGTCAAATTATAATTTTGCCCCTAGAATGTATTACAAGTGGTCAGCCAATTCTGGCTTCTAGGGCACATATATCTAACAAAAGGCTTTCATTTTCTCCTTATAGATTTTTGAATTTTCATAAGCTTCTTGCCTTAATTCTTCTAATTCACTTCAATTGTAACATCCGATTGGAACCAGCTTGGTTTAAATTAAAATTTAATTATTTTATTGCCCAATATGCTTTATGTTCAAGTTCTACCGGAAGGTGACATGCTTTTCCATAGATTAATCTATATGGAGACATTCCAATAGGGGTTTTATAAGGCTGTCCTATAGGCCCATAATGCATCATCTAATCGATCTGACCAATCTTTTCGATCAGGCCTAATAGTCTTTTGTAAGATATTCTTAATTTTCCTATTAGAGACTTCTACCTGGCCACTTGTTTGCGGATGGTATGGTGTAGCTATCTTATGTGTCACCCCATATTTTCGTAATAAAGTTCGAAATTGGATGATTTGTAAAATGAGTACCTCCGTCACTAATGATAGCACGTGGAAATCCGAACCTAGAAAAGATATTCTTCTGAATAAATTTTAAGACTACTTTATGATCATTGGTTCGTGTTGCTATTGCTTCAATCCATTTAGAAACATAATCGACAGCTACCAAAATGTATTCAAATCCATTGGAAGGTGGAAAAGGTCCCATAAAATCAATTCCCCATACATCAAAAATTTCTACTACTAAGATGGGGTTCAAAGGCATCATGTCTTTTTTTGAAATATTCCCTAAGGCTTGACACTTAAAACACTCCTGACTAAAAGTATGGGCATCCTTAAATAATGTTGGCCAATAAAAACCACTCTGCAATACTTTGGCCGCAGTTTTTCGTCCAGAAAAATGTCCTCCACAAGCAAGGGTATGACAAAATTGTAAGATACTCCATTGTTCAGATTCAGGAACACATCTACGAATGATTTGATCAGCACAAATTCTAAAAAGCTCAGGATCTTCCCAAAAATAATATTTGATTTGAGCAAAGAATCGATCCTTTTCATTCTTAGACCAGCCATCAGGAATTTGTCCTATGACTAAGTAATTGACAATATCTGCAAACCAAGGAGTCTTTGTATGTGAAACTGTTAACAAGTTGTTCATCTGAAAAAGATTCTCTAATTGATAGAGGTTCACTATCTTTAACTAGGATCCTAGACAGATGGTCTGCTACAACATTTTTAGATCCCTTCTTATCTCGAATTTCAATATCAAATTCTTGTAGCAGTAAGATCCATCTAATTAATCATGGTTTAGCATCTTTCTTTGAGAGCAGGTATCTCAAGGCTGAATGATCCGAGTAAATTATGATTTTTGATCCTAATAGATATGATCTAAACTTTTCTAGGGCAAACACAATGGCTAGCAACTCTTTTTCAGTGGTGGTATAATTCATTTGTGCTTCATTCAGAGTTCTACTGGCATAATAGATCACTACAGGACATTTGTTTACCCTTTGGCCCAGGACAGCTCCTATGGCAAAGTCTGAGGCGTCGCACATAATTTCAAAAGGTAGTGACCAGTTAGGAGGTTGTATGATTGGAGCTTTGGTCACAGCTTCTTTTAAGATTTCATAAGCTTTAAGGCAATTTTCATCAAAGTTAAAAGAAACATCCTTAGCGAGCAGATTACACAAAGGACGAGAAATTTTAGAGAACTCTTTGATGAAGCGACGATAGAATCCTACATGACCAAGAAAAGATCGAATTTGTTTGACAGAAGTGGGAGGAGGAAGTTTAGAAATTAGTTCAACTTTAGCTTTATCTACCTCAATCCCTTTCTTAGATACTATATGTCCTAAAACGATCCCTTCTTGAACCATGAAGTGGCTCTTTTCCCAGCTTAACACTAGATTAGCCTCAATACATCGTTTTAATATTTTCTTCAAATTGTTGAGGCAACTCTCAAAAGATTCTCCAAAGACTGAAAAGTCATCCATGAATATTTCTAAAGAAATCTCCTATCATGTCTGAAAATATTGACATCATGCACCTTTGAAAAGTCGCAGGTGCATTACATAATCCAAATGGCATTCTACGGAAAGCAAAGGTTCCATAGGGACATGTAAAGGTGGTCTTTTCCTGATCTCCTGGATAGATTGCTACCTGATTGTATCCTGAGTATCCATCTAAAAAGCAAAAGTATTGTTGGCCTGCTAGTCTTTCTAGGATTTGATCGATAAAGGGTAAGGGAAAGTGATCTTTTCGGGTGGTTGTATTGAGTTTTCTATAATCTATGCAGACACGCCACCCAGTGGAAAGTCGTGTTGGTACTAAGTTTTCCATGTTCAGTGCGGACAACCGTAAGTCCAGATTTCTTTGGAACAACTTGTGTGGGACTCACCCAGTGGCTGTCAGAGATAGGATAAATAATTCCAGCATCTAACCATTTTAATTACCTCTTTTTTGACTACTTCTTGCATGTTAGGGTTAAGCCATCTTTGCATCTCTCGAGTTGGTTTGGCATTATCTTCTGTATAAATATGGTGCATGCATATTGACGGACTAATTCCTTTTAAATCGGCGACGGTCCACCCTATGGCCTCCTTATATTTTTTTAGAATATTTACCAATTGGTTTTCCTGTTCAGTAGTTAAGTTGGAAGCAATTATTACTGGTAGGGTTTTCTTTGATCCTAAGAAATACATACTTAAGTGATTCAGGTAAAGGTTTTAGTTCAAGTTGTGGTGGGGCCTGAATTGAAGGACGTAATGGTTTCAATTTTTCGCTCGGGTAAGGGCTCAACTTTCACTGACCAAGGTAATGAATGTGATGGTTGAGGTGAATTAAGCAGGGCATTTACTTCCTGGGTTTGAGTTTCTTCAGTGGGTTCATCATCCTTGCAGTAAATCTAAGGGAGGAATTAGATTCAACTATTTCATCTACTTGATTGATTACAAAGCAATCTTCCTCCTCTTGGGTGTACTTTGGGGTATTAAAAACATTAATTCTTACTTTTTGATTCCCAAAAGAAATGTCCATAGCTCCCATTTTACAGTTGATATTGGCATTGGCAGTTGCTAAGAATGGACGTCCTAAAATTATGGGATTTTGGTTCAGCTCTTGGGATGGTTCCATGTCAAGTATGAGAAAGTCTACAGGAAAATAACATTTGTCTACTCTAACTAGAACATCCTCAATCAAACCACGTGGTGTTTTTATAGATCTATCAGCTAATTGCAAAATAACTGATGTGGGTTTTAATTCTCCAATCCCAAATTTTTCATAAACCGAGGTTGGAAGTAGGTTTACACTAGCTCCTAAGTCTAGTAATGCTCGGTTAAAGGTTATACCTCCTATAACACATGAAATTAAGGGTGCACCAGGATCTTTCATCTTTTGAGGTATTGGATTTAACAGGACCGCACTTACATCCTTCAGATAGCATAACTCTTTTAGTGGTTCGTGGCTCACGCTTTTGGGTGCAGAGTTCTTTTAGAAATTTAGCATAGGCTGGGACATGCTGAATTGCATCGAGGAGGGGTAAATTAATGTGAACTTGTTTAAATAGTTCCATTAGCTCCTTGTTGCGTGCTTCTTGCTTTTTACGGGAAGAGCCTGCTTCTAAGGCCGAAGGGAACGGGGCTTTGGGTTTATATGTCTCAGCTAATTCATCTGTTCTCTTTTTTTCTTTATCTATCTTATCAGTGTTAGTACTAGTTCTAAGCTCAGGTTCTTCTATATGATTATCTTCTTCTTCATCAGTATCAGTATCAGCCTCTATCACCTGGTCTTGGTATGGGTCCTTAAGAATCCTACCACTTCTAAGTTCAGATATTGCTTTAGCATTTTCTAATTGGGGATTTTTAGGTGGGATGTTAGATGGATGAGTAAATCCAGGTGGTTGATAGACATTGGATGGATTATTTTTAGGATTTGCAATTGGTTGGCTTGGTAATTGACCTGGTTCTCTCCTCATGCTAGACTCAGCTATTTGTCCTATTTGAGCTTCTAGTCTGGCGATTGATTGTTGTTGGCTTAGAATTAATTGTTGAAGTTGATTGAATTTATCGTCGGCTAGATTGGTCTGTTGAGGAGGTGGGTATGAGGGTTGATTATAATGTAGTGGTTGAGAAGACTGACTAGGCTGACCCTTATTATAGGCATAGTTCTGGTATTGGGGCCTATTTTGATAATTTTGAACTGGTGGGATTTGGGTCTGAGCCTGAGTTTGTTGTGGTTTCCAAGAGAAATTAGGATGGTTTCTCCAACCAGGATTATATGAATTTGAATATGGGTCATTAAGTGGTTTTGAGTAACCTTGAGCAGCTTGGACTTGTTCTTGGATAAGAGGTGGTAATTGTGCAACCGTGGGACATTCACTTACATGATGTGTTGGGCTAGCACAAATAGAGCAAATCACCTGATAATTAGAAGCTGGTGTGTATTGTGCAGGGGATTGTTGACCTAAGTTTAGGAATTGATCTAATTTCTGTGCAATAAGGTCGACTTTATCTAATTTTTGTGCTATTATGTTCAAATCTGCCTTAGAATTGAGTTCTGGAGTTTTGATCTCATAAATTCCTGCCCGTTTTTGTTGAGAAATTGATCTTTCATAAGAAGATAATGAAGCATGGTTAATAGAGTTTTCACTTAAAGTTTCAAACAAGGTATAAGCTTCATCCTCACTTTTGCTCATGAATGCACCTCCACAGGATGCATCAACCATCTGCTTATATTGATCTCCTAAACCTTCATAGAAAGCTTGTACAATTTGCCACTTAGATAGACCATGGTGTGGGCATTTTCTAAGGAGTTCCTTAAGTCTTTCCCATGATTCATGAATTTGTTCCCCTGGAAGCTGAGCAAATCCCGTGATGGCTCGCCTCATGGTATTGGTTCGTCCTATGGGATAAAATTTCTTAAGAAATTCATGTTGCATCTCTGCCCATGTTTGAATTGTTCTTCCTAATGTGCCAAGCCAAGTACTTGGCTTTATCTTTTAATGAGAAAGGGAACAAGGTTCAGTCTAAGGGCATCATCAGAAAAATTCTGAATTTTTACCGTAGAGCAGATTTCTAAGAATTCATCCAGATGTTTGTAAGGATCTTCATTGGCATTCCCATAAAAAGATGGGAGCATCTGGAATTGTGGTTGACTTGATCTCATAGTGGCTAGCAGGGATATCAGGTATGTGGATGCAAGTCGATGGGTTGTAGGTGGAAGGAATAAAGTATTCCTTCATCTGCCTAGGTGGTTCTTCACGATTTCCAGCCATCTGATTACCTGGTCTTATATGAATTAGTCTTTCAATTTCAGGATTTGGTTTAACTAGGTCAGGTAAAAGCGATCTTCTACCGTGCATGTACTAGTGCAACCCAATATATGGTTTAAGATATGTATATTTTTTTTAATTTTATTATTATTATTATTATTATTAAAAAAAAGAGGATCCTAAGGAATCTTAAGTCTAGAGATGATAGAGAGAAGAGTTAATTTGTGGTTTATGTTTGATGTTATTTAGCAAACAAGTTAGGCAATCAATCCTGACTAAGGTTTATCTTAGATCTAGACAGCTCCTAACTGTTAAGGTCACCTTCAAGCCCTCCAAGTGTAGGATTCAGCCAATTAACTGGCCAGGTAAGTGTAAGGTCAGTGGGAGTCCTCCCGTTGCTTGCCTTAGACACCAATTGTGCTTGGCCAGGTAAGCGAACGGAACCAATTAGAAACCACCTTCCTTCGGGCCCAGTCATCCCTGAATCACTTTCCTAGACACCAGTCAAATTGATTAACCCTAATCTGGTTCAACTTTTAGGGTTCCTTGTCCTATTGAGCTCGAGTTCCTAGGGTTGATGTCTAATTGATTTTAATTTAAAGGCTTAGGTCAATATAGGATGCTGGTTGGTTGTTTGTGGGCCAAGGAAGGGTGATCAAATCCCCACCTTATCTTTTTTAATTGGGTGTTGCCCTTAATTTGGTTTAAAAATGCTTATGCACAAAAAATTTCAATCAAAGGATTCTATGCAATTTAAACTAGATGCATGTAACTAATTGTATTATGAAAGGCTTACCTTGCCTCCAGCAATCACCAACATAAAAAAAATAAAACTAATATGATGAATGCTCTAAACAATTAGGATTTCTAATCTTGTGATGAGATTTTTAATTAGGTTTAAGTAGGTAATTTTTAATTAATTTAAAAATAAAGCAAATATTAAAAAAAATAAGGAAAGAGATTTAGGGTTTAGGAATGATCTCACCAAATAGGTTTGAGAGTTTTGTTCGTGCCCTAATCTTCCTTCTTCTTTCTTCTATTATTTTTTTTCTTCTTATTTTTTTTCTACAAAATAAATAAAAAAAAATAATTAGTAAGCAATAAAAAAAATCAAAGAAATGAGAAAAAATTTTAATTTTTATGCCTCCCCGGCAACGGCGCCAAAAACTTGATAGGAGCACGATGTTGTCGTTAAGACACCGTGTTTATCAGTTTAAATCCGACTCTTTACTTTTTTTAAATTAATTAAAAAAATATGAATAGAGTAGTAAGTCGGGTCGAATCCACAGAGAGGCAATGATTTATTTCTAAAATCTTTGATTTTTATATTTTTTTATTACTATTATTATTATTTTTTTTAGAGAACAGAAAAGAAGAGTTTTTGAAAATTAAAGTTAAAAAAAATAGATTTATAAATAAAAGTAGAATTATGTAGAAATAAATTTGATACTAAGATCTATTATTTAGATCTTAGCAACTACTTGCAATGAAATTAAAAAGCAATAAGGAACAATTAATTTAAAGAACTAGAATTAAAAAGAACAATGAAACTTTCTTAAATTTAAAACTCAGATGCAGAATTTAAATACAAGAAATTAAAAAAATTTAAAATTTTAATACAAGAAATTAAAGAAAGAGAAAACTAGATTGGAGATCGTAGATCAGCGTAGGCATGGAGATGGCGCAGAAGACCGGCTCTTCTTCTCAGCACTGTAGCTTCGAAGCAACCTTCTATCCAGAGCTTGGCTTCCACCCTGTACTTTAGCTTTTCTTCCACCTCCTTCCCCTTTTCAAGAGGCTTAGAGTCCTTTTTATAGAGCTAGGGGGGTTGGATCTTTATTTCTGAAGGCAATGTGGGACTAATGGCCTTTGCAATCGTCAAAATACAAAAGAATTTGAGTAAAATTTGAATCAAAATAGCTCTGATATGTCTCTGATAAATCTGATAAAATCCAGCCATTCAACAGAAATCCATCGGTCCAAAAATCATTAAAATCAGATGCGTATTGGCCCAGATCAAGTCGGATTAATTTTCTGGCCGTTGGATCGCGCTTGATGGAGGAAATCTGGCCGCAAATCATGCGCCTGAGAGTTTGATCGCCATCGGGAGCTTTCTGGACCATCGGATCATCGCCTTGGATTGAGCGCTGCCATTCGATGGCGATCCGCGTGATGTCTGCAGCTGAATTAAATTCGAAAGCAACCACAGCCGTCCGATCCTGACCGCAAACAACCACAGCCATCCGATCGCGCAATCACTGTTCCCATGGACCGCGTGGATCGGCTGCACCGCACACCGCAACCAATCAGCACCTCTATTGCTAAGTGAAAAGACCAAATTATCCTTGTGAGCCGCGATAAATTTTTGTAGACCCTTTAGGGGTCTAGGTCCACCACGTGGCAAGCTCTGATTCGCCGGATTTTGCTGAGCTGGCGGTCCACGCTTGGATCGTGGACTGGCTGACGGCTTCTGGGCTTGAGTCGGCTAGAATGAATGGCGTGGCACGCCAGCTTGGCTCGGCGCATTTGGACGCATCGGTTGCTGCGGCTTGGCGGCTTGAGCCATTTTCTTTTTTTATTTAATTTTTATTTATTTTAAATCTTTAAAAATTCATATCTTTTTCATTTTAGCTCTGTTTTACTTAAAATTTATTTCATTGTGATAAAAAAAATGAGTTCTTTCTATTGATAATAAAATTTTATTTTTTAATTTTTATTATTTTTTAATTAATTTTTTAATTAATAAAAATATGAATTTTTCAAAAATTATATATAAATTGATTATTAATTCTTAAAAATTAATATTAATTAATTGATAAATTAATACTTTTATTGATGAATTTAGGATGCTCATCAACTCTCAACCTCTACATCAAGCCCTAGTCTCTGTTCCTAGGCAACCCCCACATTTTCGAACACTCCCGACCTTCTTGATGCTCCTGGTGCTTACTGAGAACCCTGACTCTCCTTAAGACCTGATGCACGATCACTATGAGAAGCCCCAGGCACTCTATGCTGAGATACCCTCCTCGACTGCTGCATTATCGAGGCTCTCTCAACCCTCCATGCTCTAGGGAGGCACTACTGCAGCATTCCAGTACTTCCTGCCTTATCTCTGCATTGCTTGAGAGGTTTCTCTGAGACTCACTAACTCCTCAGGTCGTCAGGCCTTCTTATGAGCCCTAATCAATCCAATAGCCATCTGATCAACTCTCGCATGCTCTCCTAGCTGCTAGATAGCACAGTAGCTCCATAGATCTCATGAATAAATTTGGTCCATGAGTTATGGGCTGAAGAACCTATGAAAAGGCTTTCGCACACATGCTCGTGCATGCTTTTCATCCATACTGTTCGCATTTGTCAAGTTCGCTCGGTCCACAATCGGGTTGGCTCGACTGCATCTAGCCCAAGCACACCTTTCTGCCCGCCTAAGATAGCAGGCTCGACTTTTATCTGAGCTGGCTTGATCTGGCTTGATCTCAGATCAAGCCATCTTGACTGCATACCCTAGCCAGCCCGATTGTGTGTTGGCTGATCTTTTTTTTATGGCTTCTGAATGTCATTCTTGGCTTATCATGGACCGAATCTTGAGGCGCCAGATTCCAACATTCTCCACCTCAAGTCGATATTCAGCTTCACCTCAAATCAAAGAGCTTCCTATATGATACCACCCCCATGTCCTTGGTCTACCGCTTATTGCTCATGGATTGGCAAACATGAGAGTTGAGCCTGATCGATCGATTTCAAACTGAGTCTCATGTCTGATCCATCTCCACTTGGAGCTCCACTTTGCACTGAGCTCCATCTAGCTTCTTCTTGTACATGAGAGCATCTACCTTGATTGTGCCCTTCTTCTAACTTGATCACCACTATAGCAACCACTGGTACAACCTAACTCCTCCTGGCTCTAATACTACTATTAGGGTAGATCCGACAACTATAGAACACGGATCTTTCACCCAAGATCACCTATAGGAGATATAGCACCACCTGTTGCTATGGAAAGATAGAAGAAGACAAACGAAAACAACCACATACGTGGTTCGGTCTAAGTGCCTACATCCACGGAACATGCAATGCTTCACTATCGAGAAAGAACAATAGAGCAAATACAATCTCAACTCACCAACCATCTCTCTTAATCCAAAAACATTCACCCATACAATGAGCTCAAAGTAATCCAAAGAAGACCCCCCTCATAGATCTACCAGTCTAGGATCCTCGACACCCTTGGACACCCTGTGAGACTCTCAGCCTCTACATCAAGCCCTAGCCTCCATCCCTAGGCAACCCCATCATTTTAGGATACTCCCAGCATTCTTGATTCTCCTGGTGCATACCATGACCCTAAGCTCTCCCTGAGACCTGGTGCACGATCTCCCTGAGAAGCCCTGGCACTCTATGCTTAGATACTCTCCTTGGCTGCTGCACTATCGAGACTCTCTCAGCCCCCCGTGCCTTCAGGGAGGTGCTACTACAGTACTCCAGGGCTCCCTACCTTGTCTCTGCACTGCTTAAGAGGTTTTCTCGAGACTCACTAACTCCTTAGGTCATCAAGCCTTTCTATAAACCCTAATCAATCCAATAGCCATTCGATCAGCTCCTGCATGCTCTCCCGGCCACTAGATAGCACAACAGCTCCATAGACTTCATGAATAGACCTGGTCCATGTGTTACGGGCTGAAGAACCCATGAAAAGGCTTCCGCATGTGTGCCCATGCATGCCTTTCATCAGTATTGTTCGCGTCTATCGAGCCAGCTTGGTCCATAGTCGGGCCGACTTGATTGCATCTAGCCTAACCACACCTTTTTGCCTGCTTGAGATTGCCGACTCGACCCTTATTTGAGTGGCTCAATCATAGATCGAGCCGGCTCGGTGGCATACCCAAGCCAACCCAATTGTGTGCTGGCTGTTCCTTTTTCCACAGCTTCTGAATATCGTTCTTGGCTTATCATGGACCGAATCTCAAGATGCCAGATTCCAACACCTTTAGGCATGATGAAGAGGGAGAGAGAGAGGATCATAGGGGGTGTGGAGGATGATAGGGGCGGCAACGACTTTGGGCATGGAAAATATTTCATGTGTGAAGAGCCTTAGCACAAGGGTTCTTATAATAAATCCTTACGCCATATTGGAGTCCCACTTTGACCAAATAACTAACTTATTCGATCATTGGGACTGTTGGACTTGATCTTCATGTGAAACATCAGATCTCATCTAGTTTTGATACCAAAAAGCCCTCCATAAAGTGGCAGCATGAAAGGATAAGGAAGAGTCCATTGCGCCTAGGACTCTTCCCTTAATAGTTTGATACAAATCAAACTTAGTCTTAATCAAGTCTAAGCACCTCCAAAAACCACCAAATTTGGCACATCCAATGTATGACTTGAGCCCTATCACATATCCAAAAATCAAAGAAAAGTAATTCCTAGAGATATTTCTAGGAGCCTCTGATTTGGTGACCCTGAATTCTCTCAATTAGGTCAACCATTGACCCTAGTCCAATTGCACTAAGAATGGATTTAATTTCTATAATTAATCTTACCTAGATAGGTTCTAGTTAGATAAAAATAAACTCATTCAAGATACAAGAATGAGTCAAATCAAATTTGACTTGATTGCGATGAATCAAAAAGATTACAGAAGGAGAAAGTCAGGCTCAATCGTGTCGTAGCACAACTACCTTGAACCTAATTGGATCTAATCCAAATCAATCAAACTGGATTAGCTCAATTGATGAAATCCAAATCCAAACTCTTATTTGTATGATCTAGTTAGGTTTAGTTTTATTTGGTAATGAAACATGTCACAGTCTCTATCATGAACATCATCGAAACACCTTTCGATGGACTAGAACTTTTCTGATTCATATAATTAGAATGATCGATTATCAAAATCATTCTAATTGCTCTCAAAATCTACTAGTAACACCTAGTAGTATATGATAGCAACCCATCAGAATTGAAAGTGAACCTCTCAGTGTAGCTATATGTGTGATCGGGTTCTTCTATCTTGAGCCTCGACAAGATTATGATTAAGGTGAACTCGTCAAACCCAACATCCATCATATGAATTAATCATTCGATTCGAGTCCAATGTAAAACCCTAATAGAAACTCTTTCTATCATCTTCACTCTACCATGGTCATGGGCTTATGGACTCGATTCTCATGATCATCATAGGGCTACTCGTCATTTATCGAGGTAGATAGATCACCTATTGGAACAATTCAATTCCTACAATGAACGTGCAATAGCCAACATACACCTCAGAGTTTCGAATGGCTAGAAGACTAAGTTATGATGTAGTCAAACTATAATACACTTAAGATGAATTGCCTGATGCACCTTAGGTCAAAGAACTAGATACACCACTACAGCATCAAGCCAATCATCGATAAACAGGTAGACATTCTTATGACTGCTCGAGGTGGTCATGCTCAGTGCCCTTGTTCTCTAATGAGTACTTGTACTCTCGCTCTGGTGTCTCCATACTGTAGACTCAAGATTCATCTATCCTAAGAAAGTGATCGTACACCAATCTTTCGGATCGATTACCATCCTTATGATGATCCTACGGTCGGGAGTAGTTTATGAGTTAATTATAAAAATTCATGTCTTAAATTTTTAACTCTTGAAAATATGAATTATCATTACCATTAACTCAAAGGATATATCACAGACACTTTATATACATACTATGATAGAAAATAATATTTTTATTAATTTGTAGTCAAAATTATAAAATTGCTCCTAGAAGTATATTACAAGTGTTAGTCAATCTGGCTTCTAGGTCACACATCTAATATTTTGTTGGAGTGAAAATATGTCCAGACTTGAGCAAAGGCTTTATGCCATCAATAGTGTGGTAATTCGGCTTCAGAAGTAGTTAGCCAATAGCTACCAGGCTAGTACAAGTAGGGAGGTAGAGTACATTGCCTCTTTGAGGATGGCCTTGGGTAATCTCATTGGATATGGGAAGGAGAAGGCCAAACTACAATAATTGAAGATCCAGCTGGCCTACAAGAAAAATGCTTTTAAAGATGCTGAGGCTGAGTCGGCAATTCTAAGAAAGAGATTGCAAGAATTAGAAGACTACTATCGAAGGGCTCAGAAGTTTTTCGGTGAGAGTTTGTTAGCAAGGAAAAAGCTTGAAGCAAAAATCAATGATTTAAAAAATTCTCTTATAATGGTCAAAGCTGGTAGTCTGAAGTCTGAAGATTCAGATCCTTCTTCTTAGGACTTCGCCTTTCCTTCTCTTTTTCTTTTTTTTTTGTAAATGGTCTTGCAGACCTCCACTTATAATGAATTCTGTCTTAATGAAGTAATATTCCTTTTGTTCCCCCTTTACTATTGTGTCGATCGAATATTGATATACTTTTTTCCCTGCATTGCCTTTGGTATTTGGGTTGCCTTTGGAGCGACATTCTCGATCTGCCGTTTGGTAGGTTTGTCCCCCTTGTTTATGATCAAGGACTTGGATCAAGTGTAGAAACTTGCTCTTCTTCCCTTCTTGAAATTAGAGGCCTTCATATTCTCCATGGGGTTTTCAATTTCATGTTACCTCATGTTCCAGAACTGAAGGCCTTCACCCTCATTAAGACGAGGTTAACCTCTTGTTTAAAAATCGGAGGCCTTCAATTCCATATCAGGATGAGATCTTTCTGCTATTCTTGACATGGTTGGCTTTTTTTTTATTAGGATAAGGTCCTCCCCCTATTCCTAATGAAGTTGCCGAGGTGCTAAAGGGCAGTTGAGAAGGCCTCTCTCCGTTACCTCCTATTAAGAACTGGAGGCCCTCAATTTCATATCAGGATGAGGTCTTTCTGCTATTCTTGATGTGGTTGCCTTTCTTTTTTGTTAGGATGAGATCCTCTCTCTATTCCTAACGAAGTTGTCGGTATGCAAAAGGGTCGTTGAGAGGGCCTCTCTCCATCATCTCCTGTTCAAGAATCGGAGGCCTTCACCCTCGTTAAGATAAGGTTAACCTCCTATTTAAGAACTAGAGGCCTTTAATTTTGCATCAAGATGAGGTCCTCCTATTTCTGACATAGCTGACTTTTTTCTTCATTAGGACAAGGTCGTCCTCCTATTTCTAATGAAGTTTTCAGAATGCAAAAGGGCCGTTGAGAGGGCCTCTCTCCATTACCTTCTATTTAAGAACTAGAGGCCTTCACCCTATTTAAGATTAGGTTAACCTCCTATTTAAGAATCAAAGACCTTCAATTCTAGGTCAAGATGAGGTCCTCCACTTATTTCTGATGCAATTAGCTTTCTTCTTTATTAGGACGAGATCTTTTTCTTATTTCTAACAAAGTTACCAGGGTGCAAAAGGGCCATTCACATGGTCTTCTTCCATTACCTTCTATTTAAGAACCAGAGGCCTTCACCCTCATTAAGATGAGCTTAACATCCTGTTTAAAAACTGAAGGCCTTCAATTCCGCATTAAGACGACGTCCTCCTTCTGTTTTTGATATGGTTGGCTTTTTCATTCATTAGGATGAGGTCCTCCTATTTCTAACGAAGTTATTGGGATGCAAAAAGGTTGTTGGTAGGGCCACTCCCCATTATCTCCTGTTTAAGAACCGAAGGTCTTCACCCTCATTAAAATGAGATAACCTTCAGTTTAAGAACTTGTGGCCTTCAATTTTATTTAGTCGAGCAATTTTCTGCGATCACATAGTTTTGTACCAAAGACAAGGATATTAAAGTAAGAACATTTTATTGAAATATGGTTATTGATAATACATTCGTAGATTTTCTAAGTTCCAAGGTCATGGGAGAGTAGTCCTTCCAAGTTCCTTTAAGTAGTAAGTTTTAGGTTGGATGATTTCTACGACCTCATAAGGGCCTTCCTAATTTGGGGTGAGTTTTTCTTGATTTTGTGGTTGTGAGATGTCCGCTCTTCGAAGTACCATATCTCCTACTCTGAATATTTTTCTCGTGACTCTGGAATTATAGTAATGGGCTACCTTCTGCTTGTAAGCTACCATACTAATCTAGGTGTCTTCTCGCTTCTCTTCCAGCATGTCAAGATTTATTCTAAGGTCTTGTGAGTTTCTCTATTCATTGAATGATTCAACTCGCATTGATGGTAGTTTAAGTTCTATTGGGATGACCGCTTCTATTCTGAAGGCTAAAGCAAATGGGATCTCCCCGATTGGCAATCTTTGGGTGATTCTATAAGCCCAAAGAACATGATAGATTTCATCCACCCTAGTTTTCTTTGCCCTCTAAAGCCTTGCTTTTATTCCTTGTAACAAGATCCTGTTAGTTACCTTAGCCTTGTCATTTGCCTGTGGATGAGCCACTGATATGAAGTAATGGGAGATATTCAGATCTTCACAAAACTTGGCAAACTTCATACCAACAAACTGGTGTACATTATCAGTAATAAGAGTCTAAGGTAGGTTGAATCTGTAGACTATCAACTTTCAAATGAAGTACTGCACTTTAGCTTCAGTAATCTTCGCTAAGGGTTCGGCATCGATGAAGGAAGCAGTTTAGGATTTATAGTACTACTTTCAAAAATTTTTTAAAAATAGCTAAAATATAATTGAATATTAATTAATCTAACTAATTAATTATTGATCATATTAGAATATTAAGCTCTATACTAAGGATCTAAACATAATATGCATGCATTCATATAGATCTGAAAAATTAAATAATGCAGTAAACTCTTTACTATATTATCTATTCAAAATATAATATTTTTTTATGGGTAGCAAATCACCATAATCTGAATCCATTAGATAATGCTCTGATGTCGCACCACAGTCACACATATGTCCGACCTCTACGATTAGTCCACACGGAGCTTCTGATCCTGATTAGCCCTACTAGAGTGCTAGCTCCTCGATGGAGCCTTTGATGGTTGATCATGATTGATCCAATTGATCATCCACTTTTTGATTTTTTAGATACTCCAAAAAATCAAAACTCATTCTTTGGATGATTATGAGATGGTGTACAATGTTTGGTGGTGATTTGATGCTCACAGCACTCGATCTTTCCACCCGAACAAAGATTCCCATATCGAGGGTTTCACTCGGCTCAAAAAACTTGATGCACTAAAAACCCTCTCATGCCCTCTCTGTGTGCAATTTATCCATGAAAAAAGTTTTTTTGGAATGATTACTTTCAAATCTATAAATCCTATTTAGATCATATCTAAAAATTAGGTGTCCTTAAAGATGAAAATTAGAAGAAAATAGAAGCATGAGGGAAAAATAAAGTGCTTTAGGACCTTGCTCACCTTAACTCCAGGATTTTTTTTCACCCAAAAGCAATGCCCAATTACTTTCAAATTTTTACAACAGAATGGTACTCCCTTTTTTTCTATGCACAAAAATCCTCACAATTTATTGCATGAAAAATAAGTCAAAATGCTATGTGGAGTGGATAGGTTAAGAGTGGTTGAACTAGTTTCAAACAACTTCTAGTATTTGAATTCAAATGCAAGCCTATTCTATTCCAATGCCTATACCACTTATTTCACATGTAGAAGAACTTTCCTTTCTATGTGCAAGCACTATTTTTCAGAAAAATTGATGACCATAATGAGAAAAAGGGCACGGAGATAAGGATAAGAGAGAGAGGGAGGATTCAACCAAACCAACCTCTTTGAATTCAAAATTCAAAAGAGTTTGAATTGGTCCAACACTTGGACCAGGTCAAAGAGAGAATGAAAGGGGGCATAAATTCTTTTTCTTCATGAGAGAAACTTACGTAAAAATAAAGGTGGGTGTGCGCAAGATAGAAATGTCAAACATGAGGTGACGCATGGGGAGGTTTGAATTCAAACGGGGTTTGAATAGTCCAAGGTGATTTCAACCAAACCAAATTAATTCAAAATCAACTAGACCAGATTAAATCCAACCAAATTAGGCTTAACCCAACCTATTTAATTTCTAATCAAATTAAAAATTAATTTGATCTAGCCCCTGATCAAATCAGGATCAAATCTCCCACAACAATTAGGTCAACTCATGACCAAATCGGGTCAAACCCAATCGAATTCAATTCGATCAAACTTAATCAAATCCTCATTACTCAATTAAATTAAGCAAATCAGTAATCAAATTGCTAATTAATCATCCAATAAACATATAGTCCCAATTGAATGGGAGTCTGAGCAATAGAGTCCCATCACTATGAAACTGTCCAAGAGTCCTAATCTAGTAGGACTCTTGAACCTAGTGTCTCAAATGAATGGAACTCATTATCACAGAGTTTTAGACTAGTGGGACTCTTGATCAGAGAGTCTCAGATGAGTGAGACTCAGAGTTCTAATCCATCAGGACTCTAGATCAGCCATCAGATCAGGTAGTAACTTCTATTGTGTGTGACCCCATAGGTTCGAATCCTAAGTCAGTAGTACAGAAATTAATTTTTTGTACCAATCAATGTGACCATCTAGAAATGGTACCCAACATTTGCATAGGTTGAATTTATCGCAACGCAACATCGATTAACCTATGGAATATGGTTAGTGTATAATTCATCCCCTTGACCTCAATGCTTAAAAGATGACCTAGGATTTAACTATCAACCCTGAAAAATCATCTACAATGTATTTCAAATTACAGTGTCCATCGAATGGACTACCCGGATCGAGGTTTTGCTAAATTGAAATACTTTGATACACTTCTCCAATACTTGGAGGGGTCAATCTTATCTTGACACACATACCAACTTTAAATGTACTTGACTGCACCTAGTAGCCTTTCGTCACTGAATTAAAAATTCAGATAGTCTGATACCTAAGTACAGTGAGTTGCTTGTAAGCCACCATGGTGATCTCAGGTCTAAGGGACACTTATATCGATATCCTTTATGAGCAATTCTTGACAACAGAGAGCTACGTAGTTGGGTCATGTTCAACGAAATGTATCCCTACACATCACCTGCATGCCATAATAGTATCTTCATACTTCTTGATTAAGAGGACAATCAACACTTATGGCACAAAACGATCTACACTCGATACGTTATCATCTTGGATAATAGCGTATCATTTGGTCGCAAACTAATTTAAGGACTAAATGACAAATCCAATTTTGTCGAATCTAAATAGTCCTAAGAACTTCATTACAGAAGAGTTCATTACAGAAAGATGCAAAAGTGATGAAATGTCAAAAAATAATTTTATTTATAATTCAAGTGCATTTTACATTGAGCTTAACCATCTACAACTTGGATGATTGGCTTTAGGATACAATTCCCAACAACTCCCACTTATACTAAAGCCACTTGGAATAGTACCAAATATCCATCTTCCATTTATGATTGTCAAACTCTTTGATTTTGAGAGCCTTAGTAAAGGGGTCGGCCACATTCTTCTTTTTATCGATCTCCTGAAGCTCGAAATCACCTCACTCTACGATCTCTCATACAAGATAGTAGCGATGCAGAATATGTTTGATGCACCGATGAGGCCTTTGGCTTTTTTGCTTGAACTATGGCTTCAGTGATATTATATTATAGAAGAACCAAACCATCCAAGAAGAGTGCCACTCTCAACTCGTCGATGAACTTTCGTAGCCACACAGCTTCCTTCGCAGCATCAGACACCATGACATACTCCACCTCGTACATAAAATCGGCCATAGTATGCTACTTGGAACTCTTCCAACAGACCCCTCCACCATTTAGGATAAGCATAAAATCTGACATACTTTTGCTATCGTCATAGTCTGATTGAAAATCAAAATCAGTATATTCCATAAGTTTTAAGTCAAAATCTTCATAGATGAGACACTGGTCCTTAGTATTTCTTAAATACGTAAGGATAGTTTTTACAATCTTCCAATGATTGTCACCTAGATCAGACAGGTATCTACTCACTATCCCTAGTGAGAATGCCGCATTTAGTTGCATACATGTCATGGCATACATAATAGAACCCACTATCGAAGCATATGAAATTCTATTCATATGCTCTCTCCCTCGAGGGGTTGTCGGACAATCCTTCTGTTAGATATGTATGCCCTAGAAGCTAGAATTGCTTGACACTTGTAATACAATTCTAGGAGTAAAATTATAATTTTGATTATAAATAATAACATGAGTTATTTTCTATCATAAATGTGTATTTAGTGTCTGTGAAACATCCCTTGAGTTAATGGTAATGATAATTCTTATTTTCAAGAGTTAAAAATTTAAGACAAAAATTTTCATTATTAACTCATAAAATGCTCCTAACCGTAGAATCATCATGAGGATGGTGATTGATCCGAAAGGTTGGTGTACAATCACTTCTTTGTAGTAGATGAGTCTTGAGTCTATGATGTGGAGACACTGGAGCAAGAGTATAGATACTCGTTAGAGTATGAGGGCACTGAGCATGACCACCTCGAATAGTCATAAGGAAGTCTACCTTCTCATCGATGACTGACTCGAAGCTGCAGTGGTGTGTCTGATTCTTTAAGTTGAGGTGCATCAACAGTTCACCTTGAGGGTGTTATAGTTTGATTACACCATGACTCGATCTCCTAGCCATTCGAAATCCTGAGGTGTATGTTGGCTATATTATGTTCATTGTAGGAATTGGATTGCACCAAGAGGAAATCTATCTACCTCGATGGATGAGGAGCAGCTCTATGATGATCATGAGAATCAAGTCCATATGCCCATAGCCATGGCAGAGTGAAATAATAGAAAGAGTTTCTATTAAGATTTTTACATTGGACTTGAATTGAATGATTAAATCATATGATAGAAATTAGGATTTGACGAGTTCACCTTAACCCTAATCTGATCGAAGCTCAAGATAGAAGAACTTAATCACACAAGTAACTGCATCGAGAGGTTCATTTTCAATTTTGATGGGTTGCCACCATATACTTCTAGGTGTCACTGGTGGATTTTGGGAGCAATTAGAATGATTTAGATGATCGATCATTCTAGCTGTCTGAATCAGAAGAGTTCTAATCTATCAAAAGGAGTTTCGATGATGATGATAGACATCATGACATATCTCATTACCATACAAAATTGAACCTAACTGGATCACATAAATAATGGTTTGAATTTGGATATCATCAATTGGACTAACCTAGTTCAATTAATTTGAATTAGATTCAATTAGGTTCAAAGAAATCATGCTAACACATGATTGAGCCTAACGTTCTTCTTTTATTATCATTAAAAGTTATCTCAACTAAGCCAAATGAGTTTGTGCTTACTTAGGTACCTTTACTTGGTCTGACTAGAGTTCGTTCAGATCAGAAAAGGGTTGTCTTAATTTATAAGATAAATTTAAGATAACACCTACCATTTTTCGTCACCTGCTAATTCTTATCCTTTGACTTTGGTCAAATGTTGACCTTTGATCCTTGGACATCTGCCCATGTGTCATGCACCTATTGGAGAGCAAATAGGGGCTTATTCCCTTGCTAGATTTTGGAAAGAAAGGGGTGCATGCCTAGGGAGGCGTGTGCCCATGTATAGGGACGATTGGAGTCCCATACGGATGGGACTCTAGGTTGCTTCTTGGTTTCTACATAGGTGGCCCATAACTATAGACTTTGACCAGTCTTAGGCACCATCTAACGATGAATTAGATGGGCTCTCATCTGATTGGATCAGGTGATGTCATCCCATCAATCAGATTTAGATCTGATTGCATGAAGCAATGTGATTGGTCGAGATGATGTGGCACCGCATGGTGCAGCAGGGTCTATATAAATCCTGTCTGCACCCAACTTTTATAGTGTTTTCTCGTAGCCATGACCCAAGGTTGCCCCTCTCCCTCCTTTATGCCATCTTCTGATCCGCTCTCTCCTCTCCATGCCCAAGAGAAGTTGGGCTTCAGTTTGGTGAGATTTGGGCAAGAAAAAGCTGACAAGAAAGGAAGAAGGCAGCACTACTGTAGAGACGACAACATATTTTCAAAAAAAAGTTTTGAAGATCCTCCAAATCAGGTGTAGATCTAATTTTTGGAAAGATGATAAAGAAGAAGAAGATCTTCAGATCCAGCCTGAGTGGATCTGGTAGAGGCTAGGCGATTGCATGGCTAGATTTAGAACCTCATGTTAGATATATATGCCCTAGAAGCTAGAATTGGCTGACACTTGTAATACACTTCTAGGGGCAAAATTATAATTTTGACTAAAATCAATAAATGTGTTATTTTCTATCACATATGTGTATTTAGTTTCTATGATACATCCTTTGAGTTAATGGCAATGATAATTCATATTTTCAAGAGTTAAAAATTTAAGACATGAATAATCATTATTAACTCATAAATTGCTCCTGCCCATAGGATCATCACGAGGATGGTGATTGATCCAAAAGATTGGTGTACAATCGCTTCTCTTTAGTAGATGAGTCTTGAGTCTACGGTGTGGAGACACCAGAGCGAGAGTACAGGTACTCGTTAGAGAACGAGGGCACTGAGCGTGACCACCTCGAGTAGTCATTAGGGAGTCTACCTTCTCGTCAATGACTGACTCGATGCTGCAGTAGTGTGTCTGGTTCTTTGACCTGAGGATGCATCGGCAGTTCACCTTGAGGGTGTTATAGTTTGACTACACCATTACTCGGTCTCCTAGCCATATGGAACCCTGAGGTGTATGTTGGCTATAGCATGTTCATTGTAGGAACTGGATTGCATCAAGATGGAATCTATCTACCTCGGTGGTAGAGGAGCAGCCCTATGATGATCATGAGAATCAAGTCCAGAAAGCCCATGGCCATGGCAGAGTGAAATAATAGAAAGAGTTTCTATTTAGATTTTCACATTGGACTTCGAATCGAATGATTACATCATATGACAGAGACTAGGGTTTGACGAGTTTCACCTTAACCCTAATCTGATCGGGGCTCAAGATAGAAGAACTTAATCACACAGGTAGCTGCACCAAGAGGTTCGCATTCAGCTCTGATGGGTTGCCACCATATACTGCTAGGTGTCACTGGTGGATTTTGGGAGCAATTAGAATGATTTAGATGATCGATCATTCTAGCTGTTCGAATCAGAAGAGTTCTGATCCATCGAAAGGAGTTTCGATGATGTCGATGATAGAGATCATGACATATCCCATTACCATACAGAACTGAACCTAACTGGGTCACACAAACAAGGGTTTGAATCTGGTGATCATCAATTGAACTGATCTAGTTCAATTGATCTGAATGAGATTCAATTAGGTTCAAGGAAATCGTGCTAGCACTCGATTGAACCTAACGTTCTTCTTTTGCTATCATAAATAAGTTGTCCTGTCTGAGCCAAAGGAGTTTGTGCTCAATCAGAGGCCTTCATATGGTCTGACTGGAGGTTGTCCAAGTCAGAAAAGGTTGTCTTATTTTGTAAGACATTACCTGCCATTTTTGGTCACCTGCCATTTCTTGTTCTTTGACTTTGGTCAAAAGTCTACCTTTGACTGGTCAAACGTTGACCATTGACACTTTGACTTTTGACCACATGTCATGCACCTATTGGAGAGCTGGTGGGGGCCTGTCCCCCTGCCAGAACCTGGCAAGGAGAAGGGCGCACGCCACCCTAGGCGTGTGCCCAAGTTGGAGGCGCCTAGGAGTCCTTGTTGGACAAGGACTCCATCTCCTTTTTGGATTCCAATTAGAGTTCTTCTAAGAACCAACTTTGACTGGTCTTAGGCACCCTCTAAGGAGGAATCCAGGGGACTCTATTCCCACCAATCAGATTTAGATCTGATTTCACAAAGGGTTGTGATTGGTTGGGAAGAAGAGGAGTTGGATCACAGCTAGTCTATAAATAAGACCCTGCGCCCAACTCAGAAAATAACAATGATATGATTGAGAATCAAATTCCCCATGCCCCAAGGCTGCCTCTCCCCTCCCTCCTCCATGCCAAACCACCTTCTCCCCTTGCTCTCCACGTCCAAAAGGAGTTTTGGACCTTGGTTGGTGCGATTCCAGATCAAAGAAAGGCGATCAAAAGCAAGAAGGCTGCGCTGCTGCAAAGGACGACTGCTGATCTTCAAAAGGAGTTTTGAAGATCCTCCAGATCAGATCCAGATCTGATTTTTGGAGGATGTGATAGAGAAGAAGAGGATCTCCAGATCCAAGCCCTGAGTGGATACCGGTAGAGGCCAGGCGCTTGCGTGGCTAGATCCAGAACCTTCCGCTGCAATACAGGATCATCAACAGGGTAATAGGATTACCCAAATCAGGTAAATTAAATTTGATTTAATTTATCTTATTTTATTTTATTTATTAAAATAATAAGAATTAGATCTAAAATATCTCAAGATCTGATTAGATCAAAGAGAAAATTTTTGAAATATATCTCTTGATCTGATCAGATCTGAACGAACCTGGACCGGAAAAATCAGGATTTTCCCTTCAACTGGTATCAGAGCCAAGGTTCTAAAAGTGTTTAGATCTAATTTTAAATTTATTTTAATTAAAAAATAAGTGATTTTAGATGTCACATGAGATGTGATCAGATCTGAAATCAGAAAAAATTAAAATTAAATGATTTGGATCTAAGATTAGAAAGATATGCATGACTAGTTCTAAAATAGAATAGTTCTATAGAATAGTCTTGCATGTTTTTGATTTAATTCTGATTAAATCATATTTTAGATCTATTTATTTACTATTTTTTGATATTATAATTATTATAATAACATCTAAAAAATAGCAAATAAAATTTATTTAATTTTAAACATCATATGAGATATGATTGATGCATGTCTAGACTAGTTGTAGAATAGTTCTACATAATTATCTAGATTAGAATTTATTTTGATTAGATCAATTTAAATCTAATTTTTTAGATTATTATGAGATAATTTAGATCTGAAAATATGCATGATTCGATACATGAGATGTATGCAAAATATGCCATGATTAGATCTAATTTGTATATGAGATATATGATATAGATCTAAAACTATTTTGTAGTATTGCATGTTCCTGATTAAGGCGTTCCTCTTGGCCGTCCGGTCATAAGAATGAAGAAGGGTTTAAAGGCCCTCTCCTTCCCATTCGATGGGGTGTTCTTATGATGTGTAGGGGTGCTGCGTGTTCGTCCTTAATCAGAAAAATCCAAAACTTACTTTCTGCAAAACCCTAGATCCTGAAACCCTAGGATTTATTGTGCATATTTTGTTTATGAACCCTACTTAATTAAGAATTAAGATTATGGAATATTAATTAGGTCTAAAATTGAGAATTTTAGATCTAAGACATATTCATAATACTGGGTTCGGGCTTGGGTAGCTCAATTAGGTCTAAGCGGTTGATCAAACCGAATCAAGAGTTGGTTAGATGGGATCAACAATGCTTAAATTGACCAGCCTAATAGGATTAAGTCTGGGTCAAGATCGAGTCACGATCAAGCAAGACCTAATTAGGCTCAGAGGTTAGAGTCTGGATTGTAGGCTAACCCAATTGGTTCTGACTCAACAATTTGGTGTCTAAGGTAAGTTTGGCACATACGACCGACTGGTTTTTAATTGGAAGCTACTCGACCTGAATGCATTCTTGTACGAGTTAATGGCATATTCCTTCCACCGGTCTCACTTACCTGGCCATATCTGTTGACACAGTTCTGATCTGAGGTGGTCAATAATCCGAGCTAACCCATGCCACTAGGTTAGTCATAATTGTTATGACTAATGACAAGTCTAGTTTAATGAGACCTGAATCAATTCTCCCTAAGAAAAGATTAAGTCTGAGGTCTTCCACCATTGTAGATGTGCGGGCCCTTCCCGGGGTTGATTGTTCTCGGCTGGATACAGTGGCTCAGTTGCACCGGGAAGATGCAACCATGTCTATTAGGCATTGGATGCTATGGGCTGGAGGATGAGTTGGGCTCAATATTTGGATACGGTGAGAGACTCAATTAGGAACCCAGTCTATGCAAATGGTGGGTCTGACTTAACTAAGGAGTGGATCAATATTTCGGATACGGTGAGATTCATGAATTAGAGACCAAGTTTGGGTGCACCATGATTAGAGAATCATTGAACAAGAGTTGTTCACTCATTGGCTAACCCATCACCAATAACTGTTAGGTGAGGTGATGAGTCAGTTGGTGAGACCGCACCACCCACTAGAAATCATTAATCGTGGAGATTTTTCGCATCTCTACAGAGGGAGTGTAGGGATCCGAGAAAATAGTGGGAGCTAATTTGTTTAAAAATAAAATCCCTAAATAAATTGGTCAAGTCAAAATTACAGTATCTAACTAGAATCTTTGACTCTCTACAGGAAAATGTCTGCGTCCAACCCATTGGCACGTATCCTGGACACACATAGACTGACCGGACCCAATTATAAAGATTGGCTCAGGAACTACAAAATTATTTTGGGTTCTGAGAAGTTAACCCATGTTTTGGACCAGGACCCTCCCACCTTACCAGCCCGTCCATCCTATTGAACAGAGAGCGTCTCTGGAAAAATGGATAGACGAAGATAATAAGGCCAGATATTACATGTTGGGCTCGATGTCTGATGAGCTCCAGCGCCAACATGAAGGATATCGGGACTGCTCGCCAAATGTTGGCTCACCTGCAGGAGATGTTTGGTGAACAGAGTCGCGCAGCCAAATATCAAGTCACGAAATGACTTTTTAAGGCTAAGATGCGTGATGGGCAGTCAGTCCAAGATCACTGTCTGACAATGATCAAGGACATGGAAGAGCTTGAGAAGCTCGGTGTGAAGTTAGACTTGGACCTGCAGAACGATATTATTCTGCAATCCTTGACTGATGCATATGGGCAATTCATCATGAATTACCACATGCATAAACTTCAAAATTCCTTGGCCGAATTAATGAATATGCTGGTTACCGCTGAGCTTTCTATGAAAGGTTCTAAAGGCTCAGTTCTTGCTATGGAACGGACTTCTTCCAAAAGAAAGTCTTATGGAAAGAAAAAGAAGTCTGTGAAAAAGCAAAAGGTGGAAGGATCAAAGAAGAAGAAGGCAGAGCCGAAGAAGAAGGCCGATGTCAAAGGAAAGTGTTTCCATTGCAACAGCGACGGCCATTGGAAGCGGAACTGCCCTACTTACCTGGCCACCCTGAAGAACAAGAAGGAAGGTCCTTCTGGAGGTATGCTCGTTATTGAGTCTAACCTTACGGATTTCTTCTGCATCCAGTTGGGTGCTTGACTCTGGTTCTAGTGCTCATCTGTGCACTTCCATGCAGGGTCTTGAGGATAGCAGGAGGCTGAGGGATGGAGACATGATCCTACGCATCGGTAATGGAGCAAGAGTTGCTGCAGTAGCCGTGGGAACATACCCTCTTCGATTACCATCTGGTTTAGACTTAGTTTTGAAAGACTGTTATTATGTGCCTGCAGCTAGCAGGAATTTGATTTCTGTTTCATGCTTAGCACAAGAAGGTTATGTGATTCACCTTCTTTAAGGACCATTGTAACATTCTTTATGAAAGAAATAAAATTGCAAATGGTTTCCTTATTAATGGTCTTTATCAGCTACATATTGATGTACCTATTCTAACTATCGAGCAAAACGTGAATGCCAAACGACCTAGGGATAGTCCAAACGATAGATATCTATGGCACCTGAGATTAGGTCATATAGCAGAAGATAGGATCAACAAATTGGAGAAAAATGGGCTATTGAGTCCATTGACTTTTCCGAGTCATATCCAACTTGTGAATCTTGTCTTCAAGGCAAAATGACTAAACTCCCTTTTGTTGGACATGGGGAGAGGGCCACAGATCTCCTTGCCCTAGTACATACTGATGTGTGCGGCCCATTTGATGTGCCGGCTAGAGGCAATTTTGTCTACTTCATTACCTTTACCGATGATCTGTCTAGGTATGGGTATGTGTATCTTATGAGACACAAGTCTGAAGCTTTTGAAAAGTTCAAAGAATTCAGACATGAAGTAGAAAAACAAACTGGAAAACCCATTAAGGTTCTTCGATCAGATCGAGGAGGTGAATACCTTAGCCGGGAATTCCTAGACTATCTCAAGGAAAATGGCATAGTCTCTCAATGGACTCCACCAGGAAACACCTCAACTCAAATGGGGTTTCAGAACGGAGAAATCGGACTCTATTGGATATGGTTCGATCCATGATGAGCTTCACAGACCTTCCTGATTTTCTATGAGGACACTCATTGTTAACTTCAATTTATCTACTGAATAGGGTTCCCTCTAAAACCGTTCCTACCACACCGTATGAGATATGGCACGGTAAGAAACCAAGTCTGAGTCATCTCAGAATTTGGGGTTGTCCGGCTCATGTCAAAAGACAACAAGCGGACAAGTTAGAGTTTAGGTCCTTCAGAGCTCGATTCATAGGATATCCTAAAGAGTCATTAGGATACTATTTCTACATTCCAGAAGACCACAATGTGATTGTGAGTCGACATGCCATCTTTCTTGAAAAATAGTTTATTCAAGATAGCGGCATTGGAAAGCAGATTCAAGCTTGATGAGAAAGTCTCACAAGTACAACGAGCTAAGGACCAATTGGAACCAAATCAGGTTGAGCCAATAAGAACACTACCTCCTCCACCTCGTAGATCGGAAAGAGTTTTCCCATCCCCCTGAAAGATACTTAGGTATTATTTCAGAGGAAGTAGAGGAAATGTTCCTCGTAGGTAATGGTGCTCATGGTGATGATCCCAAAACCTACAACGAGGCGATATCAGATATCGACTCGAGAAATGGCTAGAGGCAATGCAGTCAGAAATTGACTCGATGCACTCAAACCAAGTCTGGACCTTGGTAGATCCACCAGAAGGTATAGTACCTATTGGGTGTAAATGGATCTTCAAGAGAAAGATTGGTGCAGATGGGAATGTGGAGACATTCAAGGCTAGACTAGTGGCAAAAGGTTATAGTCAATGCGAAGGCATTGACTATCAGGATACCTTTTCCCCAGTGGCTATGCTAAAATCCATCCGCACATTGCTTGCCGTTGCAGCCTATTTCGATTATGAAATATGGCAAATGGACGTGAAAATGGCATTCTTAAATGGATATCTTGAGGAAGATATCTATATGGAACAGCCGCTAGGTTTCACATCCAGTGATACTGATCACAAGGTTTGCAAGCTGCAAAGGTCCATATATGGACTTAAGCAAGCATCTCGGAGCTGGAACACTCGTTTCAATGATGTGATCAAAAAGTTTGGTTTCATCAAAAATGAAGAGGAACCATGTGTTTTCAAAAAGGGTCAGTGGGAGCGCTGTTGTCTTCCTCGTATTGTACGTGGATGACATCCTCCTTATTGGGAATGATATTCCCATGTTGACACAGTCAAATATGGTTGTCCAAGGAATTCTCCATGAAAGACCTAGGTGAAGCATCCTTTATTCTAGGAATTAAGGTCTATAGGGATAGACCGAATAGGATGCTAGGACTTTCACAGAAGATGTACATAGAGGAAGTACTAAAGAGGTTTAGTATGGAAAACTCTAAGAGGGGATTAATACCCTTCAGACATGGTATTCATCTTTCCAAGAAGATGTGCCCCTAGCACACCTGAGGAAATAGAACGCATGAGCAAGATCCCTTATGCTTCTGCAATAGGGAGCCTCATGTATGCCATGCTATGTACACGACCTGATATAGCCCATGCTGTGAGTGTCACAAGCAGATATCAGTCAAATCCAGGTGAAGAACACTGGACTTCTGTGAAATGTATCCTTAAGTACTTGAGAAGAACTAAGGATATGATGTTGGTCTTTGGTAATGGAGAACTCCAAGTCCAGGGATACACAGACTCGGATTTCATGTCTGATATAGATGATCGAAAGTCGACATCTGGAAGTCTGTTTGTGTGCAATGGTGGAGCTGTCAGCTGGAAGAGTTCCAAGCAAACGGTGATAGCAGATTCCACCATGGAAGCAGAATATATCGCTGCATCAGAGGCTGCGAAGGAAGCATTCTGGTACAAGAAGTTTGCTGCAGAAATTGGAGTAATGCCATCAGATGCCATTCCTCTATACTGCGACAACAATGGCGCCATAGCCCTTGCTAAGGAGCCGAGGTCTCACCAGAAATCCAAGCACATTGAGCGGCGATATCATCTCATCCGCGATTACCTTCGAGAAGGTTACGTTCGAGGTCAAGAGAGTCAACTCCACAGATAATGTGGCAGACCCACTTACAAAGCCGTTGGGCCAGCAGAAGATCGAAGCCCACCTTGAGAAGATGGGACTTAGACTTGTAGCCAATTGGCTTTAGGACAAGTGGGAGATTGTTAGATATATGTGCCCTAGAAGCCAGAATTGGCTGACACTTGTAATACACTTCTAGGGGCAAAATTATAATTTTGACTATAAAATCAATAAAATGGGTTATTTTCTATCACATATGTGTATTTAGTGTCTGTGATACATCCTTTGAGTTAATGGTAATGATAATTCATATTTTTCAAGAGTTGAAAATTTAAGACATGAATAATCATTATTAACTCATAAAATGCTCCCGACCATAGGATCATCACGAGGATGGTGATTGATCCGGAAGGTTGGTGTACAATCGCTTCTCTTTAGTAGATGAGTCTTGAGTCTACGGTGTGGAGACACCGGAGCGAGAGTACAGGTACTCGTTAGAGAACGAGGGCACTGAGCGTGACCACCTCGAGTAGTCATTAGGAGAGTCTACCTTCTCGTCAATGACTGACTCGATGCTGCAGTAGTGTGTCTGGTTCTTTGACCTGAGATGCATCGGCAGTTCACCTTGAGGGTGTTATAGTTTGACTACACCATTACTCGGTCTCCTAGCCATATGGAACCCTGAGGTGTATGTTGGCTATAGCATGTTCATTGTAGGAACTGGATTGCATCAAGATGGAATCTATCTACCTCGGTGGTAGAGGAGCAGCCCTATGATGATCATGAGAATCAAGTCCAGAAGCCCATGGCCATGGCAGAGTGAAATAATAGAAAGAGTTTCTATTTAGATTTTCACATTGGACTCGAATCGAATGATTACATCATATGACAGAGACTAGGGTTTGACGAGTTCACCTTAACCCTAATCTGATCGGGCTCAAGATAGAAGAACTTAATCACACAGGTAGCTGCACCAAGAGGTTCGCATTCAGCTCTGATGGGTTGCCACCATATACTGCTAGGTGTCACTGGTGGATTTTGGGAGCAATTAGAATGATTTAGATGATCGATCATTCTAGCTGTTCGAATCAGAAGAGTTCTGATCCATCGAAAGGAGTTTCGATGATGTCGATGATAGAGATCATGACATATCCCATTACCATACAGAACTGAACCTAACTGGGTCACACAAACAAGGGTTTGAATCTGGTGATCATCAATTGAACTGATCTAGTTCAATTGATCTGAATGAGATTCAATTAGGTTCAAGGAAAATCGTGCTAGCACTCGATTGAACCTAACGTTCTTCTTTTACTATCATAAATAAGTTGTCCTGACTGAGCCAAAGGAGTTTGTGCTCAATCAGAGGCCTTCATATGGTCTGACTGGAGGTTGTCCAAGTCAGAAAGGTTGTCTTATTTTGTAAGACATTACCTGCCATTTTTGGTCACCTGCCATTTTCTTGTTCTTTGACTTTGGTGTGCTGTCATAGGGTAATGAGGTTCATAGTGATGATCCCCGATAAAATTCGCTATAAACGAGGCGATATCGGATATTGACTCTGCTGTATGAAATTGGTTAGAGGCAATGAAGTCAGAAATTGACTCGATGCACGCAAACCAAGTGTGGATCCTTGTAGATTCCACCCAGAAGTTTATTTTAGTACCATTGGATGTAAATGGATCTATAAGAGGTAAAGATTGGTGAAGATGGGAATGTGGAGACATTCAAAGCTTAGATTAGTGGTAATAATGTTTTATAGTCAACGTGAAGGATTGATCTTATCAGGATTAACCTATTTGTTCGGCATAGTAGCTATTGCGTAAAATTCATTCACACATATGTTTGCTGTTGCAGCCTATTTCGATTTTAGGTTGAACAGATTGGCAATGTGATGGACGTGAAAATGAATTCTTAAAATGATATCTTGAGGAAGATATCTATAATGGTAATAGTCTTACTAGTATTCCATCCTATGAATGTTGATGTTCATCAAGTTAGCAAGCTGTAAAGGTCCATATACTCGACTTTAAGCAAGCATGCTCAGAGCTTGGAGACACTCGCTTTAATGGTTGTTGATTAAATTTATTTGAGAGTATAGGGATTTGAAAAAATAGTGAGAGCTAATTTGTTTAAAAATAAAACTCTTAAATAAATTGGTTAAGTCTTAATTATAATATCTAACTAGAAACTTTGACTCTCTACAAGAAAATATCTGCATCCAACCCACTAGCATGAATCCTGGACACCCATAGACTAATCGGACTAAATTATAAGGATTGACTCTGGAACTTCAAAATTATTTTGGATTCCAAAAAGTTAACTCATGTATTAGACCAGGATCCTTCCATCTTACTAGCTCGTCCATCTGCTAAACAGAGAGAATCTTTGGATAAGTGGTTGGACGAAGATAACAAGGCCAGATATTACATGTTGGGCTCGATGTCTGATAAACTTTAGTACCAATATAAAGATATCAGGACTGCTCACCAAATGTTGGCTTACCTATAAGAGATGTTTGGTGAATAGAGTTGCGCAACCAAGTATCAAGTCACTAAACGACTATTCAAGGCTAAGATGCATGATATGGAGTCAGTCCAAGATCATTATCAGATGATGATCAAGGACTTGGAAGAGCTTGAGAAGCTCAAAGTGAAGTTGGACTTGGATCTATAGAATGACATAATTCAGTAATCTTTGACTGATGCATATGGACAGTTCATCATGAACTACCATATGCATAAACTTCAAAATTCCTTGGCTGAACTTATGAACATGCTGGTTACAGCTGAGCTTTCCATGAAAGGTTCTAAAGGCTCAATGCTTGCTATAAAATGGACTTCTTTCAAGAGAAAGTCTTTTGGAAAGAAGAAGAAGTCTATGAAAAAGCAGAAGGTTGAAGGAGGAAAGAAGAAAAAGGCAAAGCTAAAGAAGGCTGCTGACAAAGAAAAATGTTTCCATTACAACAATGATGGTCACTAAAAGTGGAACTGCCCTACTTACCTGACCACCCTGAAGAATAAGAAGGAGGCTGGTCCTTCTAGAGGTATGCTCATTATTGAGTCTAACCTTACGGTTTCTTCTACATCCAGTTGGGTGCTTGACTCTGGTTCTAGTGCTCATTTGTGCACTTCCATGTAGGATCTTGAGGATAGCAGGAGGCTGAGGGATGGTGAGATGATCCTATGCATCGGAAATGGAGCAAGAGTTGCTGTCATGGTGGTGGAAACATACCCTCTTCGACTACCATTCGGTTTAGACTTAGTGTTAAAAGACTGTTATTATGTACCTGCAGCATTGTAGGAATTTGATTTCTGTTTCTTGCCTTGCATTAGAAGGCTATGTAATTAGTTTTCTTAAGGACCATTGTAACATTCTTTATGAAAGAAATAAAATTGCAAGGGATTTCCTTATTAACGATCTTTATCAGTTACATATTGATGTATCTATTTTTAACATCGAGCAAAAATACCATGAAATGACCTAGGGATAGTCCAAACGATAGGTATCTATGGCACCTAAGACTAGGTCATATAGCAGAAGATAGGGTTAACAAATTGGAGAAAATTGGGCTATTGTGTCCATTGACTTTTGAGTCATATCCAATTTGTGAATCTTGTCTTCATGGCAAAATGACTAAACTCCCTTTTGTAGGACATGGAGAAAGGGCCATGGATCTTCTTGCCTTAGTACATACTGATGTGTGCAGCCCATTTGATGTGCTGGCTAGAGACAACTTTATCTACTTCATAACCCTTATCGATGATTTATCTAGGTATGGGTATACGTATCTTATGAGATATAAGTCTGAAGTTTTTGAAAAGTTCAAGAAATTCAGACATGAAGTATAAAGACAAACTAAAAAATCCATCAAGATTCTTCAATCGGATCGAGGAGGTGAATACCTTAGTTGAAAATTTCTGGACTATCTCAAGAAAAATGGAATAGTCTCTTAATGGGCTCCATCTGAAATATCTCAACTCAATGGGATTTCAGAACGGAGGAATCGGACTCTATTAGATATGGTCCAATCCATGATAAGCTTCACAGACCTCCCTAAATTTTTTTGAGGATACTATTTGTTAACTACAATATAATTATTGAATAAGGTTCCTTCTAAAATCATTCCTACCACACCGTATGAGATATGGCATGGTAAGAAACCAAGTCTGAGTCATCTCAAAATTTGAGATTATCCGGCTCATGTCAAAAGACAACAAGTAGATAAGTTAGACTTTAGATCCTTTAGAGATCAATTTATAGGATATCCTAAAGAGTCACTAGGATATTATTTCTACATTCTAGAAGATCACAATGTGATTGTGAGTCAACATGCCATCTTTCTTGAAAAATAGCTTATTCAAGATAGCGGCATTGAAAAGCAGATCAAGCTCGAGAAGAAAGTCTCATAAGAGCAACAAGCTAAGGAGCAAATGAAACCAAATTAGGTTAAGCCAATCCAATCACTACCTCCTCCACCTCATAGATCGAAAAGAGTTTTCTATCCCCCTGAGAGGTACTTGGGTACTATTTCAGAGGAAGTAGAGAAAATGTTCCTCATAGGTAATGGAGGTTCATGGTGATGATCCCAAAATCTATAACGAGGCGATATCGGATATCGACTCTGAGAAATGGTTAGAGGCAATGAAGTCAGAAATTGACTCGATGCACTCAAACCAAGTCTGGACCTTGGTAGATCCACCAGAAGGTATAGTACCTATTGGGTGTAAATGGATCTACAAGAGAAAGATTGGTGAAGATGGGAATGTGGAGACATTCAAAGCTAGATTAGTGGCAAAAGGTTATAGTCAACGTGCGAAGGCATTGACTATCAGGATACCTTTTCATCAGTAGCTATGCTTAAATTCATTCGCACATTGCTTGCTGTTGCAGCCTATTTCGATTATGAAATATGGCAAATGGACGTGAAAATGGACATTCTTAAATGGATATCTTGAGGAAGATATCTATATGGAACAGCCGCTAGGTTTCACATCCAGTGATGATGATCACAAGGTATGCAAGCTGCAAAGGTCCATATATGGACTTAAGCAAGCATCTCGGAGCTGGAATACTCATTTTAATGATGTGATCAAATTATTTGATTTCATCAAAAATGAGGAGGAGCCATGTGTCTTCAAAAAGATCAGTGGGAGCGCTGTTGTCTTTCCTCGTATTGTACGTGGATGACATCCTCCTTATTGGAAATGATATTTTCATGTTGACCATAGTTAAAATATGGTTATCTAAAGAATTCTCCATGAAAGACCTAGGAGAAGCATCCTTTATTCTAGGAATTAAGGTCTATAGAGATAGACCGAATAGGATGCTAGGACTTTCACAGAAGATGTACATAGAGGAAGTGCTAAAGAGGTTTAGCATGAAAAACTCTAAGAGTGATTTGGTACCCTTCAGACATGGCATGTGCCCTAGCACACCTGAGGAAATAGAATGCATGAGCAAGATCCCTTATGCTTCACCAATAGGGAGCCTCATGTATGCCATGTTATGTACATGACCTAATATAGCCCATGCTGTGAGTGTCATGAGCAGATATCAGTCGAATCCAGGTGAAGAACACTGAACTTCTGTGAAATGTATCTTTAGGTACTTGAGAAGAACTAAGGATATGTTGTTGGTCTTTGGTAATGGAGAACTCTAAATCTATGGGTATACAGACTCGAATTTTATGTTCGATGTAGATGATTGAAAGTCGACATCTGGAAGTCTATTTATGTGTAATGATGAGCTGTCAGTTGAAAAAGTTTCAAGCAGACAGTAACAACAGATTCCACCATGGAAGCAGAATACATCGCTGCATCAAAAGCTGTAGAGGAGGCATTCTGGTATAAGAAGTTTGGCACAAAAATTGGAGTGATGCCATCAGATGCCATTCCTCTGTACTGCGATAATAATGGCACCATAGCCCTTGCTAAGAAGCCGAGGTCTCACCAAAAATCCATGCACATCGAGCGGTGATACCACCTCATCCATGATTACCTCGAGAAGAGATACGTCAAGGTCAAGAGAGTCGACTCCGCAGACAATGCGATGGATCCGCTTACAAAGCCATTGGGCCAGTAGAAGATCGAAGCCCACCTTAAGAAGATGGAACTTAGATTTGTAGCCAATTGGCTTTAGGTGAAGTGGGAGTTTGTTAGATATGTGTGCCCTAGAAGCCAGAATTGGTTGACACTTGTAATACACTTCTAGGAGCAAAATTATAATTTTGACTATAAATAATAAAATAAATTATTTTCTATCATAAATGTGTATTTAGTGTCTGTGATACATTCCTTGAGTTAATGGTAATGATAATTCTTATTTTCAAGAGTTGAAAATTTAAGACAAGAATTTTCATTATTAACTCATAAAATGCTCCTGACCGTAGGATCATCATGAGGATGGTGATTGATCCAAAAGATTAGTATACAATCGCTTCTTTATAGTAGATGAGTCTTGAGTCTATGGTGTGGAGACACAGAAATGAGAGTATAGATACTCATTAGAGTATGAGGGCACTGAGCATGACCACCTCAAGTAGTCAGAAGAAAGTCTATCTTCTCATCGATGACTGACTTGAAGCTATAGTGGTGTGTCTGGTTCTTTGACCTGAGGTGCATCGGCAATTCATCTTGAGGGTGTTATAGTTTTACTACACCAAGACTCGATATTCTAGCCATTCAGAATCCTAAGGTGTATATTGGCTATAGCATGTTCATTGTAAGAATGGGATTGCACGAAGAGAGAATCTATCTACCTCGGTGGATGAGGAGCAGTCCTATGAAGATTATGAGAATCAAGTCCATAAGCCCATGGCCATGGAAGAGTGAAATAATAGAAAGAGTTTTCATTATGGTTTTCACATCGGACTTGAATCGAATGATTAAATCATATGATAGAAATTAGGGTTTGACGAGTTCACCTTAACCCTAATCTGATCGAGGCTCAAGATAGAAGAACTTAATCACATAAGTAGCTGCACCGAGAGGTTTATTTTCAATTTTAATGGGTTGCCACCATATACTGCTAGGTGTCATTGGTGGATTTTGGGAGCAATTAGAATGATTTAGATGATCGATCATTCTAGTTGTCTGAATCAGAAGAGTTTTGATCCATCAAAAGGAGTTTCAATGATGTCGATGATAGAGATCATGACATATCCCATTACCATATAGAACTAAACCTAACTAGATCACATAAACAAGACATTGGATCTGGATATCATTAATTGGACTAACCCAATTTAATTGATTTGAATTAGATTCAATTAGGTTCAAGAAAATCGTGCTAGCACACAATTGAGCCTAACATTCTTCTTTTATTATTATTAAAAGTTAACTCAACTGAGCAAAATAAGTTTATGCTCACTCAGTTACCTTTACTTGGTCTAACTAAAATTTGTTCAGGTCAGAAAAGGATTGTCTTAATTTATAAGATAAATTTGAGACAATACCTACCATTTTCTATCACCTGCTAATTCTTGTCCTTTGACTTTGATCAAACGTTGACCTTTGATGCTTGGACATCTGCCCATATGTCATGCACCTATTAGAGAGCAGATAGGGGCTTGTCCCCTTGCTAGATTTTGGAAAGGAAGGGTCGCATGCCTAGGGAGGCATGCGTTCATGGATAGGGACGACCGGAGTCCCATTCGGATGGGACTCGAGGTTGCTTCTTGGTTTCTACTTAGGTGGCCCATAACTATAGACTTTGACCAGTCTTAGGTGCCAACTAAGGATGAATTAGAGGGGCTCTCATCTGATTGAATTAGGTGATGTCATCCAACCAATCAGATTTAGATCTGATTGCACGAAGCAACGTGATTGATCGGGATGATGTGGCATTGCATGGCGCCGTAGGATCTATATAAACCCTATCTGCGCCCAACTTTTATAGAGTTTTCTTTTAGCCATGCCCCAAGGCTGCCCCTCTCCCTCCTCTATGCCATCTTTTGATCCTCTCTCTCCTCTTCACACCGAAGGAAAGTTGGGCTTCAGTTTGGTACGATCTAGGTAAGAAAAAGCTGACAAGAAAGGAAGAAGGCAGCACTGCTGCAGAGATGATAGCAGATCTTCAAAAAGAAGTTTTGAAGATCCTCCAAATTAGATCTAGATTTAATTTTTAAGAGGTGATAAAGAAAAAGAAGATCTTCGAATCTATCCCAAGTGGATACCGGTAGAGGCCAGGTGATTGCATGGCTAGATCCAGAACCTTAGGCAATCAGCATGATTATCAAAGGATAATCTAATTACCCAGCATCAAGGTATAATTAAATTAGATTTAATTTATTTTTTTTTTATTCATTAGAGCTATCAAATTAAATTTGAAATATCTCAGATCTGATCTGGATATGTGAGAAATTTTTTTGAAATATTTCTCTTGATCCGATCAGATCTGAACGAACATAATCCAAGAAATCAGGATTTCTCCTTCAACTCCTTCAAAAAAGTAATTCCATAGCCTATCGGGAGACAGCCCTTCTTAGAATTCTCCATACTGAACCTCTTCAGTATGGTATCGATGTATGTGGGCTGGGATAATCCAAGTAACTTTTTAGATCTATCCCTATAAATTTTCATCCCTAGGATGTAGGAAGCTTCTCCCAAATCCTTCATGGAGAATCGAGACAGTAGCCAATCCTTTATTCCCTATAATATAGCAACGTCATTTTCGATTAAGAGAATGTCATCTACATATAGTACAAGGAATATAACAACAGAACTATTAACCCATTTATACACGTAGGATTCTTATCCATTCTTAACGAAACCATACGTTCTAATTACTTTATCAAAATGTATGTTCCAACTCCGTGATGTCTGTTTTAATCCATAGATGGATCTTTGAAGTTTGCACATGTTAGACTTGTCTGTGGATGTGAAACTCTTAGGTTGTATCATATACACCTCTTCATCTAACTCTCAATTTAGAAAAGCTATTTTTACATCCATTTGCCAGATCTCATAGTCTAGGTATGCTGCTATCGCAAGCCTGATCCGAATATATTTGAGCATTGGCACCAAGAAAAATGTCTCATCATAGTCAATACCATAATGGTAACGATATCCCTTAGCAATCAGATGGACTTTATAGGTTTTCACCTTTCCGTATGCGCCCCTTTTTTATTTGAAAATCTACTTACACCCAATGAATTTTATCCCTTCAGGTGGATCAACTAGTGTCCATACACTATTGACCTTCATGGGTTCTATTTCAGACTTCTTGGCTTCTAGCCACTTATCAGAGTCAGACATCTACATGGCATTTATGTAGGTGATCGGATCCTCATCATTCTCATCGAGTTCGATAGGATCACCATCTCGATCTAAGAAACCATAGTATCTGTTCGGTTGATGTGGTACTCTACTAGATCTCCTTGGTGCCATTTCAATGGGCTCTAGGTTTGATCTTATCAAATCTAGTTCTACAAGTTTACTAAAATGTGTCAGTTCTTCTACCTGTCGAACTTCATTAAGTTCAACATTAGAGACAACTGTTCCTTCACTAAGAAACTCCTTTTCTAAAAATACTACTCTATTGCTAACGAACACCTTTTGTTCTTTAGCAAGGTAGAAGTAATAACCCC
Source organism: Cocos nucifera (assembly GCA_006176705.1). Taxonomy (NCBI): domain Eukaryota; kingdom Viridiplantae; phylum Streptophyta; class Magnoliopsida; order Arecales; family Arecaceae; genus Cocos; species Cocos nucifera. The sequence continues at coordinate 63,701 of QRFJ01004986.1, read as the reverse complement.
TAGTTTTCTTGGGGTATCCTATGAATAAGCATTTATCGAACCTACATCCAAGCTTATTCAACTATAAATGTTTAACATAAGTCGGACATCCCCAAATTCTAAAGTGAAAGAGTGTCGATTTATGTCCAGTCCATATCTCATATGGAGTCTTTGCAACAGACATGTTTAGAATATTACTCAAAATAAAATAGGCAGTCTCTAGTGGATAACCCCAAAATGAAATTGGTAGACTTGTAAACCCTATCGTGGACCAAACCATGTCCAACAGGATTCGAATCCTCCTTTAAGATATACTATTATGCTGTGGTGTTCTACGAGGGATCCATTAAGAGAGAATCTCATTCGCTCCTAGATATGTCTGAAACTCATTAGAAAGGTATTCACCTTCTCGATCAGATCAAAGAGTTTTAATACTCTTTCCAAGTTATTTTTCTATCTCATTTCGATATCATTTGAATGTTTCAAACGAATCGGATTTATTCTTTATAAGATAGATGTACCCATACCTTGATAGGTCATCAGTAAATATAATGAAGTAGTAATACCCACCTCTAGAATATGTGTTCATAGACCGACATACATCAGTATGTACTAGACCCAGAAGCTCAGTGGCCTATTCATCTTTTCCACTAAAAGGTGATTTGATCATCTTTCCAAGAAGGCAGAACTCATAGGTAGTCAATGATTCGTAATTATTGATGCCAAGGATATTTTTTTTAACTAACCTATTGATCCTATACTTGTTTATATGTCCGAGCCTACAATGCCAAAGATAGGCATCGGCAACATGATCTAGTTTAGGATGTTTATTAGATGTGTACATTACACTAATAGGTTGTGATAATACATATATGCCATTTCTCAATTATCCTTATATTACTGTAACATCATTCATAATGATTTTATAATAATTTTTTTATTGATAAATAATAACCATCCTAGCTAAAAGACTAATAGATATTATGTTCATCACAAAAGATGGATAATAGTGACAGTCACTTAAAATGATAATATTATTTTTGAAAAATAATTCAAGTGTTTCCAATGCTATGATTGAAACTTGACTTTCATTCCCAACATTAAGAAATCTATCATCATTTTCAAATTTTCTATCTATTTGAAGTCTATGCAATGAATTGCATATATGAATTGGACTCCCGATATCTACTATCCAGGTAGATATATCACATATGAAGATATTATAAAGTGTTATCATATAACAACCTTCACCAGCAATTACTTGTTGATTTTCTCTGTTCAGCCTATTCAAGTGAAGAGGATAATTTCTCTTTGGGTCTGCCTTATTAGGATCAATACTAGACTCCTTATTTTTAGGTCCTAAACACTTGCCACTATCCAACAGTGAATGGAGTGGACTTACACTAGCCATTCTAGTTATCTAAAAGAAAAATATGAAACCTTATTAGTACTCAAATTAATTAATCCTAAAGACTTAGATTTTAGTCTAAAGGTTCTTCCACTATTTCTAACAAATTAGTAGCCTCTACCTCCAATTCAAAGAATTACACTAACGCCTTAGTGGGTACTAGAATCCACATAGACTACATATGGGCTCGAGGAATGCTTTGGCTAGCCCGTGTGCATCTATAGGTAGGTTCATAACCAATTGGTTCCCCATGCAATTTTCAGTAATTCGGTTTTTGCCCCATAAACCAAATTAGTAGGATAGGGCCTCCACTGAAAAGATCTGGTTAGGTCCATCCATTAACATGATTGAGTTCGGTGCATCAAACCAATGATGACTAGGCCCAAGGAAACCTCTAGCTAACCTAATCATCATTAAGAGAGTGCGATCTAATCATCATATGATGGATAGCAATTCCAATATTCAGATGAACACTAGATGTAAAGCACCTCCAATGTCCATCTAGAAGATTGGACTCATTACTATTCACCTTAATGGAAGGCTATAACTCGGTTGTCCCCATAACTTAGTCATTTTAAGGATCTAATAATTTAGAGAATTTTGGTTACTTATGATTTAATTATAGAAAGGACACTGACCAATTTCTCCTACTGACTTTACTAAGTCAAACCATCCCACTGACTTCAACAAGTCAATAGGTTAAGGCTAGGATCAATTTAAGTCTATGGGCACCTAATAAAGTTTTACTGATTGAAATTAGTCAAACTAATTCCTAGTGACATGGATTAGCTCGAATCACCAAGTGATCTAATCAAACTCTAATCGATCATGTCAGCCAGATAAGTGAGATCAGTGAAAGGGATATGCCGTTAACTCATCAAAGACCGAATCAGTGCAAATAGCTCTCAATTAAAAACTACTAGTCTTTACTGCCAAACTTACCTTAGACACCAACCGATTAATTAGGTTCAATTTGATCAACCTAGTAATTTCAAGTTTAATCGCGTAGCCATGAATTAAGTCTATTTTGGTTTTGTTAAAGACAAGGACCCATCCAACTACAACTATTGAAGTTGAATCTAATGTGTCCTTGATCTAATCTAAGTCAACACTTGGTTAAATTTGATCAATTTCTCTTATTAAGTCCAATCTTCAACTAACTTTATGTCTAACCCAATTTATGGACCTAATTCATCTATCCCAATAACCCATAAGTTTATGATTAATGACTTAGAGTCTTAATTCATAATTCAAGACACTAAATCATTATACTTAATTTTTAATTAAGTTTATGGTCTGAGGGTTAAGGTTCGATATTTTAAAAATATTTTTTAACTTTTGAAAGGTTCTTTACAACTTAGCAATGTTCACCAATTGAGTTGACTCACTTCAAAATTGAATGGCTCAATTCATAAACAACACTAGTTGTAGGATTTAATCTGAAACTATATACACTACATAATACTAAATCATGAATCAAACTTTAGATCCTATCTAAACAGACATTCATGATCAAAAAATAAATTAAAGTCTAATTTAACATATCATAAAAAAATTAGATCTAATCTAAAAATTTTATGATCAACTATAAGATCAAGCACGTACAAGGACAACCTTTGCACTACAGAGGGTAAATCCTACAGCAGGACAACCTACAGTTCATGCGATCTTGATTTTAATCTTTAGATCTAATTAATCAAAATATTAGATTAATATTTAGATGAAATATAAATTATCAATCTAAACATGTAAGCATATCATGTTTAGCGAACCTGGCTCTAATACCATTTGAAGGAAGTAGTGTAGGATTTGCAATACTACTTTCAAATTTTTTTTTGAAAATAGCTAAAATACAATCAAAAATTAATTAATTAAATTAACTAATTACTGATCATATCAAAATATTAAGCACTATACTAAGGATCTAAACATAATATGCATGCATTCATATAAATCTAAAAAATAAAATAATACAGCAAACTCTTTACTACATCTATCTATTTGGAACATAATACCTTTTTGTAGGTAGCTGATCATCATAATTTGAATCTACTAGATAATGCTCTGATATTGCACCACAGCCGCACACATGTCTGGCCTCTACAATTGGTCCATATGGAGCTGTTGGTCTCGATTAGCCCCATTGGAGTGCTAGCTCCTCGATGGGCCTTCAATGGTTGATCATGATTGATCCAATTGATCATCCACTTTTTGACTTTTTGGATGCTCTAGAATATCAAAAACCATTCTTTGGAGGATGATGAGATGGTGTACAATGTTTGGTGGTGATCCAATGCTCACAGTACTCAATCTCTCCACCCGAACCTAGATTCCTAAATCTATGGTTTCACTCAGCCCAAAAACCCTAATGCATTGAAAACCCTCTCATGTCTTCTCTGTGAGACTTTTTTCATGAAATAAGTTTCTATGAAAAGATAACTTTCAAATCTATAAATCATATTGAGATCATATCTAAAAATTGGGTGTTCGTAGAGATGAAAATTAGAAGAAAATAGAGGCATGAGGGAAAAATAAAGTGCAATGGACCCTGCTCACCGTCACTCCAGGATTTTTTTTGCCCAAAACCTATATCCAATCACTTTCAAATTTTTACCATAAAATGCTATCCCCTTCTTCTCTATTCACAAGAATGCTTACAATTTATTGCATGAAAAATAAGTGGAAATACTATGTGGAGTGGATAGGTTAAGATTGGTTGAAATAGTTTCAACCAACTTCTAGTATTTGAATTCAAATGCAAGCCTATCCAATTCCAATGCCCATACCACTTATTTCACATGTAGAATGACTTTTCTTTCTATTTGCATGTACCATTTTTCAAAAAAATTGGTGACCATAAAGAGAAAAAGAGTGTGGAGATAAGGATAAGAGGGAGAGGGAGGTTTCAACCAAACCAACCTCTTTGAATTCAAAATTCAAAAGAGTTTGAACTGGTCTAACACTTGGACCAAGTCAAAGAGAGAAATAAAGGGGGCACAATTTTCTTTTCTTCATGGAAGAAACTTAAATATAAACAAAGGTGGGCATGGGTAAGGTAGAAAAGTCAAACATGAGGTGGCGCATGGGGAGGTTTGAATTCAAATAGAGTTTGAATTAGTCCAAGTTGGTTTCAATCAAATCAAATTAATTTAAAACCAACTAGATCAGATTAAATCCAACCAAATTAGGCTTAACTCAACCTATTTAATTTTTTATTAAATAAAAAATTAATTTGATCCAGTCCTTGATCAAATTAGGGTCAAATCTTCTAATGATTCGGTCAACTCATGACCTAATTGGGTGAAACCCAATCGAATCCAATTCGATCAAACTTGATCAAATTCTCATCGCCCAATCAAATTGAGCTAATCAATAATCAAATTACTAATTAATATTTTAATAAATATAGAGTCCCAATTAGGTGGGAGCTTGGGCAATAAAGTTTCATCACTATAAAACTCTCGAAGAGTCCAAATCTAGTGGGACTCTTGAACCAAGTATCCCAAATGAACGAAACTTATGATCAAAGAGTCCCAGACCAGTGAAATTCTAGATCCTAGAATTTCAGAGGAGTGGAACTTAAAGTTTCAATCCATCAGGACTCTAGATCAGCCATTAGATCAGGTAGTAACTCCTATTATGTGTGATCCCATAGGTTCGAATCTTAAGCTTGTAGCACAGAAACTGATTATTTATACCAATTGATGTGACCATCTAGCAATGGTACCCAACTTCGAATAGATTGAGTTTATCATAATGCAATATCGATGAATCTATGGAATATGGTTACCGTATAATTCATTTTCTTGACCTTAATGCTCAAAAGATGACCTTGGATTTAACTATCAACCCTAAAAAATTATTTATAGTGTATTTCAAATTACAGTGTCCATCGAATGGACTACCTTGGCTGAGATTTTGCTAAATTAAAATACATTAATGCACTTGCTCCAACTCTTGGAGGGGTCAATTCCATCTTGACACATGCACTCACTTCACAAGTACTTGACTGCATCCAGTAGCCTTCAGTCATTGAATTAGAAATTCAGATAGTCCGATACTAAAGTACAGTGAGTTGCTTGTAAGCTACCATGGTGATCTCAGGTCTAAGGGATACTTATACCCATATCCTTTGTGAGCAATTCTTGATAGTAGAGAGCTACGCAGTTGGATCATGTTCAATGAAATGTACCCCTATACTTCACCTACATGCCATAATAGTATCTCCATACTTTTTGGTTAAGAGGACAATCAACACTTATGGCACACAATGACCTACACTCGATATGTTGTCATCCTGGGTAACAGCGTGTCATTTGATCGTAAACTAATTTAAGGACTAAATGATAAATCCTTTTTTGTTGAATCTAAATAGTCCTAAGGACTTCATCACAAAAGAGTTCATTATAGAAAGATGCAAAAGTGATGAAATACCAAAAAAAAAATTTATTTTTAATTTAAGTATATTTTACATTGAGCTTAACCATCTACAACCTAGACGATTTCTTTTAGGATATAATTCCCAACAATCGACCCATTTGGTAAAGTAATGTATTACCACTGGAAGAAAATTTCACTATGCAGACAAAATTGGAAAGGGCCCGAGTATGTCCATTTCCTACTGTGCAAACGACCATGGGAAGCTCAAAGGTGTGAGTTGAGAAGCCGACTATCTTTGGATGTTGGTATTTTTTTGACACCGATCACATTTTCTTATATATTCCATGGCATCTTGATGCATAGTCAGCTAATAGCCTTATCGAAACAACTTGTGAGATAGAGATTTAGCTTCCAAATGATTTCTACATATCCCTTCATAAACCTCCCATAGTCAACTTTAGAAGGTTGGAGACATTTGAGGAGTGGCAAGGAATATGACCTCTTGTATAGTTTATTCTTATACAAAACATAATGGGAGGGCTGGTCTCTCAACTTTTGAGCTTCTTTAGATTCTCTAGGGATGATGCCATTTTTAAGGTACAAAATCAATGGATCAATCCAGCTAGGCTCCTGGTCGACTTACATTATAGTATGGGATTCTTTCAAACTCGGATGTTGTAGAACTTCAAAGAAACTTCCTTTGAAAGTTCCTTTGGAGCCAGTTTAGCCAATTTGGATAGAAGGTCGGCTCTAGTATTTTCTACACTTGAGATTTGCTAAACCATTAAGCAACTAAAGATCGAAGTCAAATTTTTCACTTTACTCAAATATTTTTTCATACTTTCCTTCCGAGCTTCATAGATACCACTGACTTGCCCTACTACTAATTATGAGTCACTATAAACATTCAGCCAATCTATCTCTAGTTCTATAGCTATTCTTAATCTCGTAATCAGAGCTTCATACTCTGCTCCATTATTTATTGTAGGAAACTTGAAGCATAGTGCATATTCTGCAACAACTCTTTTTGGGTTGATCATAATCAAGCCTGCACCTGCCCTAGAGGCATTAGATAAGCCAACAACATATATAGCCCAAAAATCTTCAGGAAGGTCTATTCTTTCTTTGAGGAGGTTCAACTATAAATTGGGAGCACCAACTTGCTGCTCAAGTTCAGCTCGGTCTGGAATGGTGCATTCTACCATAATGTCAGTCAGTATCTAGCCTTTGATTGACGACCGAGGTAGAAATCTGATATTAAACTCAGTGAGCTCAAACGCCCACGTTGCTATTTTTTCATAGGTGTCCGGTTGATGAAGGACTATCTTAATGAATTGGTTAGTAAAATGTGTAACTGTATGTCCTTAAAAGTAAGATCGGAGCTTCCTAGCTACAATCAACAAAGCATAGGTTAGCTTTTCCAACTATGTATACCTTGTCTTGGCATCCTTCAGAACTCTACTTATGTAGTAGATTGATTTCTAAATTTTTGCTTCTTCCTTTATTGGCAGCGGAAGACATACAGCGGAAGACATAGCTAGGTATAAGAATAATTCTTCATCGAGTTTGGGCTTGGCAAGGAGAGGAGGGAACTAAGGTAGTTTTTCAATTCCTCAAAAGCTTATTGGCATTCAGAAGTCCAATAGAAGTTTTTTGGCTGCTTAAGGACCTGGAAGAAGGGAATGCATCATTTTGTTGACATCGAAACAAAATGATTCATGGTTGCTACCTTCCCTATCAAGCGTTGGACTTCTTTTATTGTTCATGGGGAAGTCGTTTCCTAAATAGCTTGGATATTCTCTAGATTCACTTCGATGCCACACCTCGACACCATGAATCCAACAAACTTCCCTGAGGTTACTTTGAAGGTGCATTTAGTTGGATTCAACTTCATCTTATACTTCTGAAGAGTATTAAAAGTTACTTCCAGGTCGGCAATATGATTTATTGAAGATCGGCTCTTAACAAGCATGTCGTCCATATAGACCTCCATTTATGGCCGATTTGCTCTTTGAAGATTTTGTTCATGAGGTGCTGATGAGTTGCACCTACATTTTTGAGTCCAAATGGTATGATCCTATAACAATAAAGCCCATGGTCAATAATAAAAGCAATTTTTCCTCATCTTCTGGCATTATTCGGATTTACCTGTAGCCCAAGAAAGCATCCATGAAGGTGAAGAGCTCATGACCTGAACTTGCATCAATCAATTAATCATTTCTAGATAGGAAGTAGGAAGTAACTATCCTTTGGGCAGGCATCGTTCAAGTTTATGAAATCTATGCACAGCCTCTACTTGCCATTTGCCTTCTTGATAAGGATCACGTTAGCGATCTAGTCTGGGTATGACACCCCTCAGATGAACCCAACTTTTAGAAGCTTATCGACCTCATCCATAATGGCCTTTTGCCACTCTTGTGCTAAGCTATGCTTCTTTTATTTTACTAGCCAACATTTGAGATCTACGGCCAGACGATGTTCCATCACTTCAGCATCAATCCTTGGCATATATATGAAAACCCAAGCAAAAACATCTACATTTTACTGAAGAAAGGCAACAAGCTACTTTTGGCCCTCTTCTTATAAAGTGGAGTTGACCTGAATGTTATGGTCTTCATTTCCATCATTCAAAGGGATTGCCCAAGGTCCTCTATAGTCTTCCCCCATTCTTCAATTAAATCATCACGAGCATTCAATCCATCCACTGGACAAAGATCTGGCTGCTCTCCCCTTGTAAACCAATTATTTAGCAATGTCGCACCAGAGCTTGGTCTCCTATGACTTTTTCAACTCCATGGTTCGTTGGAATCTTCATCTTCAAATAATAAGTCGAGACCACTGCCTGAAGTGTTGGAAATTGTGTCCCAAAGCCAATCATCAATCTATTGTTGGTTGAGATATTGTAATTGATTTATTAATTAATAAAAAATATTTTGGCATCATTTTTCATCATAAGTTTATATCTTCTAATGAACTCCATTATTGTGATGAAGTTCTTAGGACTATTTAGTTTCGATAAAAAGAGAATTTATTGATTAGTTCTTAAATTTGTTTACAAACAAATGATAGGCTGTTAATTAGGATGACAATGTCTATCGAGCATAGGTCACTATATGCCATATAGGTTGGTTGTCCTCTTAACCAAGATATATGAAGATACTCGTATGGCATATAGATGAGATGTATGGGTATAACATCATTGAACGTGAGCAACTCCAGAGCATTCTGCTATCGAGAATGTCTCTGATGGGATATAGATATAAGTATCCCTTAGAAATGAGATCACCTCAGTGGCTTGCAAGCAACTCACTATGCTTTGGGCATAGTCATGAACTAGCGAAGTTGGAGTGTGATCAGGATGGAATTAACCACTCCAAGAGTTGGAGAAGAATGTATCACTGTATTTCAATATAGCAAAACCTTGGCCAGGGTAATCCATCAGATGGATTTAGTATTTTGAAATATAATATGGACAACCTGATTAGAGTTAACAGTTAAACTCTGATGTGTCCTATGAGCATTGTGGTCAAGGGGATGAATTATATCAAAACTATATCTACATGGGTTCTAAGGATGGTGTTCTACACCTTCGACCTATCCGATCGTCGGGTATCATTGCTAGATGGTCACTTTGATTGGTACAAAAATTTATTCCTATGCTACTGACTTAGGTTTGGACATATGAGATCATACATATTAGAACTTATGATCTGATCGGATGGTTGATCAACGATTAAGAATCGTTCTAGGGTTAAACAATCAATATGATTGTTGTTTAACCTAGTGCAAGTGTTGCAGGAGGATTGATTTGCAATTGGATTGCTAATTAGCTTAATTTGGTTAAGCCAATAGATTGAGATTAAGTCTAATTAAATATGATTTAATTAGATTTAGTTTGGACTTGATTGGATCAAGTTTAATTAATTTATTGGATAAGCCAAGTGCAAGGAAGAACTAGTCCTAATCTAACTAGGACTCGGATTAACCCAATTTTCTAATTTGATTAGAAAATAAATCAAAATTAAATCTAATTTAATCTAATTTAATTAAGTTCTTAAATAGGTTATGGTCTTATTTAATTGGATTTGTTTAATCTTGATTTTATTTGGTTAAAAGATCTTTTTTGACCAAGTCAGAACAGGAGTCCTAGTGTGACTATGACTCGCTATCTCCTTGTGCCACTTTGGTCCCAATGCCCCCCATACCTATTTTTTAGGTATTTTTCATGAAAAATCTCTTTCTTCCTAATTTCCACACCCCTTCTCTTCCTCCAAGTCGTATTTGGAAGTTAGGTGCAAGACCAAGTCAAAGGCGAAATTGGTTTTGCTTAGGATTCTATGAGAGAATCCTTGTTGACCGAAACATCTTTCCTTGAGTATCACCCCTCTTTTAATTAATTCTTCTCTTATTTAATGAAAATAATCTGCTTTTTTATGCATCCTCCATTGTTGGTCCATGCCAAAAATTGTGGAGGAGGCACCCAAGAGTTAGGCGCCCCAACAACTTCCTATGTTTGGATATTCCTAGTCTAGGAATTTGACATAACTTGGACTCTTCTTTTCCCCTATTTATTGGATGGATTATATTCTAATTTTTTTGTAGAATATAAAGCTTTTAGAGAGGTTTGGGGTGTACAAAAATTAGAGAAAGAGAATTCTTGGGTGTTGTGGTTCCATAGGCACCAAACTAGGTGTCTAGGTGAGAGAAAAGAGAAGAAGAAGATGGTCTTCTTCTAGGGCTATTTTATTTTCAATCTCTCCTCCTTTCTTTTCAATTTTCTTATGAGAGTGTCAGATAAAAAAACTCTAATCTTTCTTCTCATATTTTAGAGAGTCTAAATTTTGAAGAAGGAAGCATCAGATTGACCATCGAAGAAGGATCAACACAATACTAGCATGCTATGCTAATTTTCTACATCGGACTTCAGATCAAAAATCATAGGCTTGTATGGATACTTCTAGAGGTCGAATGTGTGTGCAGCTCATGACATCATCCTCAGACTTGGATCAGTAAGTTAGAACATCTAAATCTGCTCAGGTAATAGATCTGATCTATAAACTTCATACCTACATTTGATGTAGTATAGATCTAAGATTTAGGTATTTACATAATTATTTAAATAAATTTTAGATTTATTTAAGTCTTTCACTATAAGATCTTAAAAAAGTTTCAAGATTTACCTGTAAAACCCTAGATCTGATATCTTCAATTGGTATCAGAGCCTAGGTTCTTATTACATAATTTTTTATGCATGTTTAGTTATTTCTTAGATTAGATCTAATTTATAATCTAATTATTAAATCTAAAATTTAAAAATAATAATAATAATAATAATAATAATAATAAAATATTTTAGATTGATGGACTTCCATAAGATTATCCTACTGTAAAATTTATCCTTACAGTGAATAGGTTATCCTAGTACGTGCGGATCTAAATTATTTATCATAAAATTTTAGATTAGATCTAAAAAATTATATAATCTGATTAAAAATATTTTAATATAATTTTAATCATCATAAATATGTTAGATTTGATCTAGAGAGATTTATGATTGATTACTATTGAAACTGTTTCAATTACATGAACCTATTTAGATTAGATCTGAAGTAGTTTTATGTTTATTTTACTTGCATATTAATTATGAATCAAACATGCAACTTGGTTGATAGAACCATGTTGTAAAAATATTTTGTAAATATGAAAATTATTTTCAAAAAGTCGAACCCCAATCCTCAACCCAAAACTTAATTGAGAATTAAGAAGTTGATTGATTAGGATCTAAGATTCTGAATTGAAGATCCTAAGACACAAATCATAACACATTAGGTTAAATTGGTTCGTGGGGATTAGGTCTATTAATTGGGTTAGACCTAGGGTTAGATTAAAGAATGGAGTTAATTAAAGAATTGACTAAATCAGATCAATTATTATCTTAGATTAGGTTAAGAATTCTTTAGATCAATTACAATAGTTGTAGTTAGTCAAGTCTATGTCTTTAACAAGACCCAAGATGGACTTGATTCTTGGCTACGTGGTCTAGCATGAACTATTAGGTTGATCTAATTGAAACTAATTAAACCAGTTGGTGTCTAAGGTAAACCAGACTAGTAGTTTTTAATTGGCAGCCCACTAATCTGACCATTTTTTATGGTGTCTAAGGCAAGCCTGGCAGACCCTTCCACTGATCGAACTTACCTAGCCTCTTGATGAGATTATATTTTGATCAGATCACTTGACTATTCGAGCTAACCCATGTCAGCTAGGTAAATTAGTTTGACTGATTTAGATGCTCCTAGATCAGCCTATTAATGGTCTCTCTTAAGCTGACTTGGTGAAGTTAGCGGAAGGATCAAGATAAGCTAGTTAATCTGACATACTCACTTCTATAAATAATTTTTTTAAAATTATTAGGTCCCTAAAATAAAATAGTTATATGATAACTAGATCATAGCCTCCTATTAAAGTGGATGATAATGGGTCCATCAGTTGGATAATCATTGGAGGCCCAAAGGCCTGGTGCTTATCAGTTGATTGAATTATCATTCATTATATGATCTCTTGGATACATCTTTCTAAATGGTGGTCGGGTGGGCCAACCAAAGTTGGACCTGATCATTCATTCGTTGGATGGGTCAAGTATGGTCATGTTAATGGTTGGACCTAACCGAACCTTTTTTTGAGATGGCCAAAGCCAACTGATCAGGGCCTGGGGCAAAATTTAATTACTAAAAATTGTTTGGAGAAACAATTGATTATGAACCTATCCTTAGATGTACATGGGTGGGCCAACCAAAGTTAGGCTTGTGTACAATCTATGTGGATTCTAGTACCCATTAAGAAATTAGGGTAATTCCTCGAATTGGAGATAGAGTCAACTAATTCGAATAAAATAGTGGGAGAAACCTTTTGATTAAAGTCTAAATCTTTCGATTTAATAAATCAATTACTAATTAGATTTTGGTTTTCTTTTATGCAGACATGGCCAGTTCTCTATCGCTTCGATCATTGTTGGACAATGATAAGTTGGTGGGACCCAACTTTGATTGCTGGTACCGAAAGTTGATGATTGTCGTAGAGCATGAACGGATCCTATATGTGCTGACGAATCCTGCACCTGAGGAGCCAGCTACCGATGCACATGGAATAGTCAGAGGCACTTATCAGAAGTAGCTTAGTGATCAAACTATGGTGCACTGCATTATACTAGCTGCGATGAGCGACGAGTTCAGTCGCAAGTTTGGGATAGCTCAACCAAAAATGCTCCAAGTATTGGATGATTTTTTTGGCACATTCGATGATGTTGAGAGGCACAAGACTAGTTGTACCATCTTCAATGCTAGAATACGGGATGGTGCCTTTATCACTGATCATGTATTGTACATGATCGAGCTGATAGAGCGCTTGAGCAAGCTTGGCTTTTTCTTGCACAAACAACTTGGAAAAGATGCAATACTGAACTCACTACCCAAGTCTTATCACCCATTCCTTACACATTATAGAATGTCAAAGCCTGAAGTGGACTACCATAGGTTACTAGGGTTACTTCAGAACTTTGAGAAGGATCACCAACTTCATAAGGAGTCGGTCAACATAGTGGGAGGTTCATCTTTTCGTTCTTGATCCTTTGGAAAAGAGAAGAAGAACGAGAAGAAGAAAGCCAAGAAGGTGCATGTTCATGATAGGACACCTATGCAGGCTCAGACCCCAAAGATCAAGCTCGATAAGAGTCAAGCCAAATAGTTCTTTTGCAAGAAGTGGGGGCAATGGAAAAGAAACTGTCCTTAGTACATTGCATCTCTGGATCCGAACAGATAAAGAAAGAAGCAAGCTATTACTGTGCAAGGTATTTATATGATAACTCCTTGCAATTTCTCTATTTATGATATCACTGATTGGGAATTGGATACCGATAGCTCTTACCATATTTGCAATTCATTGCAGGGGTTACAGGTCAGTAGAAGATTCGTGCAAGATGAGAGATTTTTGAACGTTGGAGATGGAAGACTAGTTTTAGTTCTAGCTTTATGAATTTTGAAACTTGTATTTGAATCTCATACCATTGTTTTTAGTGATTATTATTTCTATCCTAGTCTCTTTTTAAATATCATTTTTGTAGTCCTTTTGGCCATGAACAATTACGAAATTTCAATAAAGAAACAAGTTTGTAATGTCATTATGAACGGTGTTACTGCTTTCTATGGACAATTGAACAATGATATATATATGTTATCACAATCTGTTAATATAGTCTATTCTACTGGCAAGCACTCTAAATTAGATAGTGTATCAGATATCTACTTATGGCACTGTAGGCTAGATCATATAAACAAGAATAGGATAAATAGGTTGATCCAAGAGGAAATCCTCAATGTTAATGATTGTAAATCACTTCCAATCTATGAGTTTTGTCTTCTTAGTAAAATGACCAAGTCATCTTTTACTAAAAAAAGATGAGAGAGCCAATGAGCTCTTAAGTCTAGTACATACTGATGTATATGGACCAATGAGCACATGTGCCAGACGTGGATATGTCTACTTCATTACTTTCATAGATGATATATCTAGATATGGATATGTCTATCTCATTAAACATAAGTTGAATTCTTTTGAAATGTTGAAATGATTCCGAAGTGAAGTAGAAAAATAAACTGAAAAGAGTCTTAAAACTCTTCGACCTGATCGAGGAGCAGAATACCTTTCTAGTGAGTTTCACATATATCTAGGAGAGATTGAAATTCACTCCCAATGGACTCCTCCTAGAACACCACAGCATATTGGTGTGTTTGAAAGGAGGAATCAGACTCTGTTAGACATGGTCCGATCCATAATGGGATTTGTCAGCTTGCCAATATTCTTCTAAGGATATGCACTCGAATTGGCTTGTTATCTATTAAATAGGATTCCAAGTAAGTCTGTAGTTAAAATCCCATATGAGATATGGATAGGGCGTAAGCCAGCACTTTCACATCTTAGGGTTTGGGGGTGTCCGACTTATGTCAAATGGTTAGTTACACACAAACTTGGACTTAGGTCTGACAAGTGTACATTCATAGGATACCCAAAAGAGATCAAAGGATACTATTTCTATCATGCTGACGAACAAAAGAAATTCGTCAATCTTAGAAGAACCTTTTTGGAAAAGGAGTTTCTTGATGAAGGAACTGTTGCCTCTAAGGTTGAACTTGATGAAGTTCAATAGGTAGAAAGTCCAACACAGAATGTTGAACCTAAGTTGAATTTGATCAGATCAAATTCGAAGACCAGTGAACCTACACCATTTTGGCGATCTGATAGAGTACCCTACCATCCAGACAGATACTATGGATTCTTGATCTAGGATGATGATCCCATCGAACTCGATGAGAACGATGAGGATCCGATCACTTAGATGGATGCGATGCGGAGATCCGACTCTGAGAAATTGCTAGAAACCATGAGATCCAAAATGGATTTCATGAAGGTCAATGATGTATGGATATTAGTTGACCCACCTAAAGGGGTTAAACCCATTGGGTGTAAATGGGTCTTCCAAAGGAAGAGGGGTGTAGACGAAAAGGTGGAGACTTATAAAGCCCATCTAGTTGCTTAGGGGTATCGTCAAAGTTATGGTATTGACTATAACGAGATGTTCTCTCCTATGATAATGCTCAAGTCCATTCGAATCATACTTGCCATTGCTATCCATCTAGACTATGAGATATGGCAGATGGATGTGAAGATAGCTTTCTTAAATGGAGAGCTGATTGAAGAAGTGTATATGATACAACCTGAAGGGTTCACATCCACAGATGGGTCTAAGGTGTGCAAACTTTAGAGATCCATTTATGGATTGAAGCAGGCATCTCGGAGTTGAAAAATGCATTTTGTTAAAGTGATCAAGATGTATGGCTTCATTAAGAATGGAGAAAAACCCTGCATTTACAAATGGGCAAATGGTCCAGCAATGGTATTCCTTATTTTGTACGTGGATGATATTCTCTTAATCGAAAATGACATCCACGCACTACAAGGAATAAAAGTTTGGTTGTCATCACAATTCTCCATGAAGGACTTGGGTGAAGCATCCTACATCCTAGGGATGAAGATCTATAGGGATAGATCTAAAAGGATGCTTGGTATGTTCCAATCCACATACATAGAAATTGTGCTGAAGAGGTTCAGCATGGAGAGTTCTAAAAAAGGCTATCTTCCGATAGGCCAAGAAATTTCTCTCTCTAAGAAGAATTGTCCGACAACTCCTGAAGAGAGAGAGCATATGAGTAGAATTCCATATTCTTCGACAGTGGGGTCTATTATGTATGCAATGACATGTACGAGATCAGATGTGGCATACTCACTAGGAGTAGTAAGTAGATACCAGTCTGACCCTGGAGAAAATCACTGGAAGGTGGTTAAAACCATCCTTAAGTATTTGAGAAATACTAAGGATCAATGGTTAGTTTATGGTGAGTTAGATCTGAAGCTTGTGGGGTTTACAGACTCTAGCTTTCAATCTAATCATGATGACAGTAAAAGTATGTTGGGGTATATCTTTAGTCTAAATGGTGGAGCCATCTACTGAAAAAGTTTCAAGCAGCATATAGTGGCTGACTCTGTTTAAGAAGTAGAGTACATGGCAGCATCAGATGCAGTAAAGAAAGCTGTGTGGCTGAGGAAGTTCATCACCGAGCTCGGAGTAGCATCTTCCATTGATGGTCCAGTCCTGCTCTACTGCGACAGCACTGGCACCATATCTCAAGCAAAGAAACTGAAGGCACACTAGCAAACAAAGCACATTCTGCGCCGCTTCCATTTGGTTCATGAGATCATGGATCGTGGTGACATCGACCTTTAGAAGATCGACGAAAATGAGAACCTAGCTGACCCCTTCACTAAAGCCCTGGCAATTAAGGAGTTCGATAACTATAAGTCAAAGATGGGTATTAGATACTATGCCAAGTGGCTTTAGGATGAGTGAGAGTTATTGAAAATTGTATCCCAAAGCCAATCGTCAGCTTATTGACGTTTGAGATATTGTAATTAATTTATTAATTAATGAAAAATATTTTGGCATCTTTTTCATCATAAGTTTACATCTTCTAATGAACTCCATTGTTGTGATGAAGTCCTTAGGACTATTTAGTTTCGATAAAGAGAGGATTTATCGATCAGTCCTTAAATTTGTTCACGACCAAATGATAGGCTGTTAATTAGGATGACAGCGTCTATCAAGCATAGGTCGCTATATGCCATGTAGGTTGGTTGTCCTTTTAACCAAGGTGTGTGGAGACACTGGTATGGCATACAGGTGAGATGTATGGGTATATCGTAATTAAACATGACCAACTCCAGAGCATTCTACTATCGAGAATGTTTCTGATGGGAGATAGAAATAAGTATCCCTTAGATCTGAGATCACCTCAGTGACTTGCAAGCAACTCACTGTGCTTTAGTACCGGACTGACTGAATTTCTAATTCAATAATGAAAGGCTTCTGGGCATAGTCAAGTACTTGCAAAGTCGGAGTGTGATCAAGATGGAATTGACCACTTTAAGAGTTGGAGAAGAATGTATCACTATATTTCAATATAGAAAAACCTTGGCCAGGATAATCCATCAGATGGATTTGGTATTTTGAAATATAATGTGGACAACCTAATCAGAGTTGATAGTTAAACTCTGATGTATCCTATGAGGATTATGGTCAAGGAGATGAATTATATGGAAACTATATCCACATGGGTTCTAAGGATGGTGTTCTACACCTTCGACCTATCTGGCCGTCGGATATCTTTGCTAGATGGTCTCTTTGATAGGTATAGAAATTTGTTCCTATGCTACTTGCTCAGATTGGGACCTACAAGGTCACACACATTAGAACTTATGATCTGATCAGATGGTTGATCAAGGATTAAGAATCGTTCTAGGGTTAAACAATCAATACGATTGGTGTTTAACCTAGTGCAAGTGTTGTAGAAGGATCGATTAGCAATTAGACTGCTAATTGACTTAATTTGATTAAGCCAATAGGTTGAGATTAAGTCTAATTAAAGATGATTTAATTAGATTTAGTTTGGGCTTGATTGGATCAAGTCCAATTAGTTTATTGGATAAGCCTAGTGCAAGGAAGAACTAGTCCTAATCTAACTACGACTTGGATTGACCCAATTTTCTAATTTGATTAGAAAATAAATTAAAATTAAATTTAATTTAATCTAATTTAATTAAGTTTTTAAATGTATTAGGGTCTTATTTAATTGGTTTAGTTTAATCTTGATTTTATTTGGTTAAAAGATCTTGTTTGACCAAGTAAAAATAGGAGTCCTAGTGTGGCTAGGACTCCCTATCTCCTTGCACCACCTTGGTTCCAATGCCCTCCATACCTATTTTTTAGATTTTTTTTATGGAAAATCTCTTTCTTCCTGATTTCCATACCCTCTCTCTCCCTCCAAGTCATATTTAGAAGTTAGGTGGAAGACCATGTTAAAGGAGGAATTGGTTTTGCTTAGGATTCTATGAGATAGAATCATTGTTGACCAAAACATCTTCCCTTGAGTGCCGCCTCCTCTTTTAATTAATACTTCTCTTATTCTATGAAAATAATCATCTTTTTTGTGCACCCTTCCTTACTGGTCCATGCCAAAAATTATGGAGGAGGCACCCAAGAGTTGGGCGCCCCAACAACTTTCCATGTTTGGATATTCCTAGTTTAGAAATTTGACATAACTTCGAGTCATCTTTTTCCTTATTTATTGGATAAATTTTATTATAATTTTTTATGAAATATAGAGATTTAGGAGAGGTTTGGGGTGTGTAAAAATTAGAGGAAGAGGGTCCTTGGACATGGGGGTTCCATAGGCACCAAACTAGGTGTCTAGGTAAGAGAAAAGAGAAGAAGAAGAGGATCTGCTTCTAGGGCTATTTTATTTTCAATCTCTCCTCCTTTCTTTTGAATTTTTTTGAGAGAGTCTCAGATAAGCAAACTCTCATCTTCCTTCTCACATTTTGAAGAGTCCAAATTCTGAAGAAGGGATCATCGGATCGACCATCGAAGAAGGATCAGCATAGTACTAGCATGCTGTGTTGATTTCTTGTACTGGACTTTAGATCAGAGATCGTAGGCTCGTATGGATGACTCCTAGAGGTCGGATGCATGTGCAGCTCATGACTTTATCCTTAAGCCTGGATCAGCATGTTAGAACATCTAAACTTACTCAGATAATAGATCTGATCTATAAACTTCATACCTGCATTTGATGTAGTATAGATCTAGGTTGATTTGACCAATCTTTTTTTTTTATTTGATTTTAATTTTTAATTTAATATTATATCTTAATCATGTAATAGATCTGAGATCTAGGTGTCTACATGATTATTTAAATAAATTTTAGATTTATTTAAGTCTTCCACTGCATGATCTTGAAAAAGTTTCAAGATCTACCTATGAAACCCTAGATCTGGTTCCTTCACGAAGTGCATTCAAATCAGGTCAGCCAAGAATCGCATTATAGACAAAAGGGGCCCTCACCACCAAAAAATTAACTTGTACTTTGGATTGCCTTGGGTACTGCCCTGCCACAATAGGTAATGTAATTGTTGAAAGAAAATCTCTATTTTTCGCTGTAGGATTGTCCAAATCTAATCAGATCTGTGGTAGATTTTTCTAAAAAAATTTCTAAATGATTTGATTAGATCTAAGATTTCTTAGATCTAATCATGATGATATTAAAATTAAATTAAATTAAATTTCATATCTTGTTTGGGTAATCTGATTATCCTATGATGATCCTGATCTTCCTTGAGATTCTGAAATGAGCCATGCATGTGCCTGGGCTCTACCAATATCCACTCAAGTATGATTTGGACATCTTCTCCTTGAAAATTATTTCTCCAAAGATCATATCTGAATTTGATCTATAAGTCCTTCAAAGCAATTTTTGAAGGCAGCGCATCCATCTCACGAAGACCGTCATGTAGAACCTGAATCTTGTGCCAAAATACTTGGACCTTCTTCCTTGATTTGTGCCTAACCTCTTAGGCATGTAGAAGAGAGGGAGAGAGAGGATAGAATGGGTGTGGGATATTAGACAGATAGCTCCTATGGGCATGAAAATTGTTGTTACGTAAAGTCCCTTTGGTGCAAGAGTTTTTATACAAAAGCAATATGCCATATCGGAGTCTCTTTTGGCCAACCAACTAGTCTTTCTGATTATTTGGACTCCTAGACTTTATCTCCATGTGAAACCCTAGAATCCATCTAGTTTTGACACCAAAAATCAATCTGGAAGGTGGTGGCATGAAAGGATAAGGAAGAGTCCATTATGCTTAGGACTCTTCCCTCAAGAGTTTGATCAAAATCAAACTTTATTAAAACCTAGTCTAGGCACCTCCAAAAATCAAAAAAATTAGCACACCTAAAGTATGACTCATCCCCTAACACATATCCAAAAATTAGAGCAAAATGATTTCTAGAGAATTTTGTAAAAGCCTTTGATCAGGTGATCCTAAATTCTCTCAATTAGGTCAACTATTGACCATAGTCCAATTGCACCAGGAATGGATTTAATTTCTACAATTAATCTAACCTGGATAGGTTCTAGTTAGATGAAAATAAATCTATTCAAGAAATAGAAATGAGTCAAATCAAATTTGACTTAGTTGCAATAAATCAGAATGATTATAGATGGAGAAAGTCAGGCTCAATCATGTGCTAGCATGATTATCTTCAACCTGATTGGATCTAATACAAATCAATCAAACTGGGTTAACCTAATTGATGACATCCAGCTCTAAACCCTTGTTTGTGTGATCTAGTCAGGTTCAATTTTGTATGGTAATGAGACATGTTACAATTTCCATCATTGACATCATTGAAATACCTTTCGATGGACCAAAACTTTTCTGATTCATAAAATTATAATGATCGATCATCATAATCATTCTAATTGCTCCCAAAATCTATCAGTGATATATCGCAGTACATGGTGGCAACCCATCAGAACTGAAAGCAAACCTCTCCGTACAACTATCTATGTGATTGGATTCTTCTATCTTGAGCCTCGACAGGATTAGGGTTAAGGTGAACTCGTCAAACCCAATATGCATCATATGAACTAATCATTTGATTCGAGTCTAACGTGAAATCCTAATAGAAACTCTTTCTATCATCTTCACTCTGCTATAGCCATGGGCTTATGGACTTGATTCTCATGATCATCATAGTGCTGCTCCTCATCTATTGAGGTAGATAGATCCCCTATTGGTGCAATCTAAATCCTATAATAAACATGCTATAGCCAACATACACCTCAGAGTTTCGAATGGCTAGAAAATTGAGTTATGATATGGTCAAACTATAACACCCTCAAGATGAATTGCCTGATGCACCTCATGTCAAAAAACCAGACACACCGCTATAGCATTGAGCCAGTCATCGACGAGTAGGTAGACTTTCTTATGACTGCTCGAGATGGTCACGCTCATTGTCCTTTTTCTCAAACGAGTAGCTATACTCTTGCTCCAGTGTCTTTGCACTATAGACTTAAGACTCATCTATCCTAAAAAAGTGATCATACAACAATCTTTTAGATCAATCATAATCCTCGTGATGATCCTATGGTTGGAAGTAGTTTATGAGTTAATTATAAAAATTTAATTCTTTAATTTTCAACTCTTGAAAATATGAATTGTCATTACCATTAACTCAAAGGGTGTATCACAATCACTTTAAATATACACTATGATAGAAAATAAACCCTTTATTAATTTATTATCAAAATTATAAAATTGCTCTTAAAAGTGTATAACAAATGTCAGCTAATCCGGCTTCTAGGGTACACATCTGACAAACTTTCACTTGACCTAAAGTCAATTGGCTACAAATCTAAGTCCCATCTCCTCATGGTGGGCTTCGATCTTCTGCTGGCCCAAAGGCTTTGTCAATGGATTTGTCGCATTGTCCATGGATTTGAATCTCTTGACCTTGACAAAATCCTTCTTGAGGTAATCGCAGATGAGGTGGAATCAGCGCTCGATGTGCTCAAATTTTTAGTGAGACCTCGACTCCTTTGCTAGGGCTATGGCGTCATTATTGTCACAGTATAGAGGGACGGCATCCGATGGCATCACTCCAAGCTCTATAGCAAACTTCTTATGCCAAAATGCCTCCTTTGCAGCTTTCGATGTAGCAATGTACTCTTCTTTCATGATGGAATCTGCTATCACAGTCTACTTGGAACTCTTCCAATAGATAGCACCACCATTGCACACAAACAGACTTCAAGATGTTGACTTTCAATCATCTATTTTAGACATAAAATTTGAGTCTGTATAACCCTGGACCTGGAGCTCTCCATTACCAAATATCAAGAACATTTCATAGAGTCCAGTTCTGTTCACCTGGATTCGACTGATACCGCTCATGTAACTCACACAATGGGCGATATCTAGTCATGTACATAGCATGGCATACATGAGGCTTCCTATTGCCGAAGCATAAGGGATCTTGCTCATGCATTCGATCTCCTCAGGTATGTTGGGACACATCTTCTTGGATAGATGAATGCCATGTCTGAAGGGCACTAATCCCCTCTTGGAGTTTTCCATGCTAAACCTCATTAGCACCTCCTCTATGTACATCTTCTGTGAGAGACCCAGCATCTTATTCGATCTATCCCTGTAGACCTTAACTCCTAGAATAAAGAATGCCTCTCTTAGATCTTTCTTAGAGAACTCTTTAGATGACCACATTTTGATTGTGTTCAGTATGAGAATATCATTCCTAATAAGGAGGATGTCATCCACGTACAGTATGAGGAAGATAATAGCACTCCCACTGATCTTTTTGAATACACATGATTTCTCCTCATTCTTGATGAATCCAAATTATTTGATCACATTATTAAAATGAGTATTCTAGTTCCGAGATGCTTGCTTAAGTCCATATATGGATCTTTGTAGCTTGCAAACCTTATGATCAGCATCACTGGATGTGAAACCTAATGATTGTTCCATATAAATATCTTTCTTACGATATCCATTTAAGAATGCGATTTTTAAGTCCATCTGCCATATTTCATAATTGAAAAAGGCTGCAACAGCAAGCAATGTACGGATGGATTTAAGCATGGCTACTGGCGAGAAGGTATCATGATAGTCAATGCCTTCACACTGACTATACCTTTTGGCCACTAACCTGATCTTAAATGTCTCCACATTTCCATCTATACCTATCTTTCTCCTATAGATCTATTTACACCAAATAGGTACTAAATCTTCTAGTGGATCTACCAAGGTCCAGACTTGGTTCGAGCATATTGAGTCAATCTCTGACTTCATTGCCTTTAACCATTTCTCGTAGTCGATATCTTATATTGCCTCATCATAGATTTTTGGATCATCACTATGAACCCCATTTTCTATGAGGAATATTTTCTCAACATCCTCTGAAATAGTACCCATGTACCTTTCAGGAGGATGAAAAATTCTATCTAATCTATGAGGTGGAGGAGGTAGTGATTGGACTGGATTAATCTGATTTGGTTCCATAGGGTCCTTAGCTCATTACTCTTGGAAGACTTTCTCCTCGAGCCTAATCTACCTTCTGATACCTCCATCTTGAATAAACTATTTTTCAAGAAGAATGGCATGTCGACTCTATTATGGTATCAACTCAATCTAATACCAATCTATTAAGGATCAGTACCGATGAATTGTGATAGGAAGAAAGAAGAAAATAATATAATAAAAGCAATCAAGTATGTAGATCAATCCAAAGGCTCATCTTCATGGGGCATGCAAAGCTTCACTATGAAAGAGAAAATTAGGTAGAAGAGGAGAATATCCACTCTTAACTCGTCGTACATAAATCTCTCTTAATAAGAAGCTATCCTCATAAAAGCTCTCTTAGAATCCCAAGGAGACCCTCAGAAGCTACAAGATACTCTACCCTCACAGCCTCCATATCGGATGATATGCACCTCTTGCTTCTCTCTCTCATGGGCTGTACGTACTCGATGCTCTATCAAGCTCCTCTCGATGGCTGCCTGAGCCTCTCTACGTGCCTCTCTTGTCACACACACTGTTCTAGCCACACCTCTGCTCCACGGCACCTTAGCCCTTTAAATAGGATGAGAATCCTCTTCTTAGCAGTTCATAGGAGTCCTAACAGGGCTTGTTCTCCTAATTTGGGTCAAACAAGTTCTTGATGGAGTTTTGAAATATTTTTGGACCGTCAGATCATGAATGCAACCCTCCATGGCCGTAGATCCTATGGTCCATGCACAACTCCCATAGACCCCTTAGATTAATCACAATCTGAGTCCAAATAGAAAACTCCATCATGTTCTATTCACTCCCATCGAGCTAGCTCGACTGTGTCTAGCCTGAGCACCTATTTCTATTTGCTTGAGATAGCTGACTTGGCTGTCGTTCAAGTTGGCTCAATCTTGAATCAAGCCGACTTAGCTACATGCCGGAGATGGCCTGGCTGTTATCAATACTAATTCTTTTTCGCACGTATCTTCTCCATCTAGACTCCGTTTGGACTGTTATTGGACTCATTAGATGCTATTCATCATCCTAGACCTTGTTGTGGGTTGAATTAGATGCATCAAATTCTAACAATCTCTACCTAACTTTGAGAGCTTGTGATCCATCTCGCCCCCATGCCCAGGGGCACACCTGCTGACCATCAATAGGCAAATGTGGGAGTCAAGCTAGGCTACTCGATCCCACCTCTATCAATGGCTATGTCCACTTTGACCAAAGATCTGCTTGAGAAAGTCTCCTATGGCAATTGAAACTTCACTCTATGATGTCTCATGTCCTCCTCTCGAGTCTCTTATCTCGTGCCTGATCCACCTCCACTTGGAGCTCAACCTCGCACTGGGCTCCCTCTAGCTCCTGAAGCTCCACCTCACGTAGGACTCTCTGCCAGATAGTAATGTCTTCTAGTCTTCTTCTTTCCCTCCAATATCATCCTATCACCATGCTTGAACTTCAGGATTCCATCACCAACTATCCACCTATAGTCATTTGAACTTAGTCTGCTCAGTGAGATAAGATTCTATCTGAAATTGGGTATGTATCGAACCTCTCCCAATCTCCTCACTACACCATCACGTGTCCTCTAGCTGACCAACTCGATGCCTCTGATCGCATAGCTCGATCCATTCAATAGATAAGCAATGCCTTCACTACTCTTTAGGGAGTCAAATTGCTCCTCTCTACAATAAACATGATATGTCCATGCAAAATCTAAAATTCACTACTGAAAGAAAGTAGATGTTAGATATGTATGCCCTAGAAGCCAAATTGGCTGACACTTGTAATACACTTCTATGGGCAAAATTATAATTTTGATAATAAATAATAAAATAAATTATTTTCTATCATAGTATGTATTTGAAAGTGTCTGTGATACATTTCTTAAGTAAATGGTAGTGATAGTTCATATTTTCAAGAGTTAAAAATTTAAGACATGAATTTTCATTATTAACTCATAAAATGCTTCTGACCGTAGGATCATCGTGAGGATGGTGATTGATCTGGAAGATTGATGTACGATCGCTTTTTTAAGATAGATGAGTCTTGAGTTTATAATGTAGAGACATTGAAGTGAGAGTATAGATACTCGTTAGAGAACGAGGGCACTGAGTATGACCACCTTAAGCAGTCATGAGGAAGTCTACCTTCTCATCAATGACTGGCTCAAAGCTGCAGCGGTGTGTCTGGTTCTTTGATCTGTGGTGCATCGACAATTCACCTTGAGGGTATTATAGTTTGACTACACCATAACTCAGTCTCCTAGCCATTCAAAATCCTAAGGTGTATGTTGGCTATAGCATGTTCATTATAGGAATTAGATGAAGGGAAAAATCCTGATTTCCTGGATCAGGTTCGTTCAGATCTAATCGAATCAAGTGAGATATTTCAAAAATTTCTCTCAAGCATCCATATCAGATCTTAGATATTTTAGATTTGATTTTATTGATCTAATAAATAAAAATAAAAAAAAATTAAATTTGATTTAATTATACCCTAATGTTGGGTAATCTGATTATCCTTTGATGATCCTGCTGATTTCCTGAGATTCTGGATCTAGCCATGCAAGCACCTAGCCTCTACTGATATCCACTTGGGCTAGATTTGGAGATCTTCTCCTTCTTTATCACCTCTTCAAAAATTAGATCAGATCTAATTTGGAGGATCTTTAAAACTCCTTCTGAAGATCATCAGTCGTCTCTGCAGCAGTGCTACCTTCTTCCTTTCTCGTCGGCTTTTTCTTATCTAGATCGCACCAAACTAGAGCCCAACTTTCCTTGGGCATGGAGAGGAGAGAGAGGGTCAGAAGATGGCATGGAGGAGGGAGAGGGGCAGTCTTGGGGCATGGGGTAAGAGAAACTCTTTCAAAGTTGGGCGTAGATAGGGTTTATTTATAGACCCTACTGCACTATGCAGTGCCACATCATCTCGGTCAATCGCGTTGCTTCGTGCAATCAAATCTAAATCTGATTGGTGGGATGACATCATCTGATCCAATTAGATGAGAGCTCCATAAATTCATCCTTAGATGGCGTCTAAGACTGGTCAAAGTCTATAGGTAAGGATCATCTAAGTAGAATCCAAGAAGCAACCTAGAGTCCCATCCGTATGGCACTCCAAGCATCCCAATCCATGGGGGCACGCCTCCCTAGGCATGCACCCTCTTCTTTTCAATTTCTAGTAAGGGGACAAGCTCTTATCTGCTCTCCAATAAGTGCATGACACATGGATAGATGTCCAAAGATCAAAAGTTAATGTTTGACCAAAGTCAAAGGACAAGAATTAGCACATGATGGAAAATGATAAGTGTTGTCTCAAATTTATCTCATAAATTAAGACAACCCTTTTCTGACCTCAGCAAGCTCCAGTCAGACCAGGTAAAGATACTTGAGTGAGCACAAACTCATTTGGCTCAGTCGAGATAACTTTTAATGATAATAAAAGGAGAATGTTAGGTTCAATCTGTTAGATATGTGTGCCCTAGAAGCCAAAATTGGCTGATACTTGTAATACACTTCTAGGAGCAAAATTAAAATTTTGACTATAAATAATAAAATAGATTATTTTCTATCATAAATGTATATTTAGTGTCTATGATATATCTCTTGAGTTAATGGTAATGATAATTCATATTTTCAAGAGTTGAAAATTTAAGACATGAATTTTCATTTATTAACTCATAAAATGCTCATGACCATAGGATCGTCATAAGGATGGTGATTGATCCAGAATGTTAGTGTACAATCGCTTATTTATAATAGATGAGTCTTGAGTCTATGGTGTAGAGAAACTGAAGCGAGAGTGTAAGTACTCGTTAGAGAATGAGAGCACTGAGCGTGACCACCTTGAGTAGTCATAAGGAAGTCTACCTTCTCATCGAAGACTGACTCAAAGCTGCAGTGGTGTGTTTAGTTCTTTGACCTGAGGTGCATCAGCAGTTCACCTTGAGGGTGTTATAGCTTGACTACACCATGACTCGGTCTCCTAGCCATTTGGAACCCTAAGGTGTATGTTGGCTATAGCATGTTCATTGTAGGAATTGGATTGCACCAAGAGGGAATCTATCTACCTCGGTGGATGAGGAGCAGCCCTATGATGATCATGAGAATTAAGTCCATAAGCCCATAGCCATGATAGAGAGTTAAGTAATAGAAAGAGTTTCTATTAGATTTTTCTCATCGAACTTGAATTGAATGATTAAATCATATGGTAGAAATTAGGATTTGTCGAGTTCACCTTAACTCTAATCTGATTGGAGCTCAAGATAGAAGAACATAATCACATATGTAGCTGCATCGAGAGGTTCATTTTCAATTTTGATGGGTTGCCACCATATACTGCTAGATGTCACTGGTGGATTTTGGAAGCAATTAGAATGATTTAGATGATCGATCATTCCAGTTGTCTAAATCAAAAGAGTTCTGATCCATCGAAAAGAGTTTCGATGATGTCGATGATGGAGATCATGACATATCCCATTACCATATAGAACTGAATCTAACTCGATCACACAATTAAGGGTTTGGATATGGATATCATTAATTAGACTAATCTAGTTCAATTGATTTGAATTAGATTCAATTAGGTTCAAGAAAATCATGCTAGCATATGATTGAACCTAATGTTCTCCTTTTTCAATCATTAAAAGTTATCTCGATTGAGCCAAATATATTTGTGCTAGCTCAGGTGCCTTTACTTGGTCTGACTAAAGCTTGTCTATGTCAGAAAAGGATTGTCTTAATTTATGAGATAAATTTGAGACAACACCTGCCATTTTTCATCATCTGCTAATTCTTATCTTTTGACTTTGGTCAAACGTTGACCATTGACCCTTGGACATCTGCCCATGTGTCATGCACTTATTGGAGAGTAGATAGGGGCTTGTCCCCTCACTAGAATTTGAAAAGAAGGGGGTGCACACCTAGGATGGTGTGCGCCCATGGATAGGGTGTAGGATAATCCTGATTTCCCGAACCAGGTTCGTTCAGATCTGATTGGATCAAGAGATATATTTCAAAATTTTTTTTCTTTGATCCAAATCAGATATGGGATGTCTCAAATCTGATCTTTATTATTCTAATAATAAAAATAAAATATAGATAAATTAAATCATATTTAATTTACCTTGATGTAGGGTAATCCTATTACCCGTTGATGATCCTGTATGCAGCAGAAGGTTCTGGATCTAGCCATGCAAGTACCTGGCCTCTATCAATATCCACTTAGACTAGATCTAGAGATCCTTTTCTTCTCTATCACATCTCCAAAAATCAAATCTGGATCTGATTTGAAGGATCTTCAAAACACCTTTTGAAGATCAGCAGTTATCCTATGCAGTAGTGCAGCCTTCTAGCTTTCTATTACCTTTCTCTCATCCGGATTGCACCAACTAAGATCCCAAACTCCTTTGTGCATGGAGAGGAGTGGGAGAAGGTAGACTTGGCATGGAGGAGGAGAGGAGAGGCAGCCTTGGGGCGAGGAAATTTTAATTGCTCTTTGAGTTGGGTGCAGGGTCTTATTTATAGACTATGCATGATCCAACTCCTCTTCTTCCCAAACAATCACAACCCTTTGTGAAATCAGATCTAAATTTGATTAGTGGGAATAGAGTCCCCTGGATTCCTCCTTAGATGGTGCCTAAGACCAGTCAAACTTGGTTCTTAGGAGAAGTCTAATTGAAATCCAAAAAGGAGATGGAGTTCCTGTCCAACAGGGACTCCTGGGCGACTCCTGCTTGGGCACACGCCAATGGTGGTGTGCGCCCTCCTCCTTGCTAGGTTCTGGTAGGGGGACAAGTTCCGACCAACTCTCCAATAGGTGTGTGACACATGGACAGAAGTCAAAGTGTCAATGGTCAATATTTGACCAGTCAAAGATCAACTTTTGACCAAAGTCAAAGGACGAGAAATGGCAGGTGACCAAAAATGACAGGTATTGTCTTACAAAATAAGACAACCTTTTCTGACTTGGACAAGGCTCCAAGTCAGACCATATGAAGGCCTCTGATCGAGCACAAACTCCTTTGGCTCAGTCAGGACAACTTATTTATGATAGTAAAAGAAGAACGTTAGGTTCAATCGAGTGCTAGCACGATTTCTTGAACCTAATTGAATCTCATTCAGATCAATTGAACTAGATCAGTTCAATTGATGATCACCAGATTCAAACCCTTGTTTGTGTGACCCAGTTAGGTTCAGTTCTGTATGGTAATGGGATATGTCATGATCTCTATCATCGACATCATCGAAACTCCTTTCGATGGATCAGAACTCTTCTGATTCGAACAGCTAGAATGATCGATCATCTAAATCATTCTAATTGCTCCCAAAATCCACCAGTGACACCTAGCAGTATATGGTGGCAACCCATCAGAGCTGAATGCGAACCTCTTGGTGCAGCTACCTGTGTGATTAAGTTCTTCTATCTTGAGCCCCGATCAGATTAGGGTTAAGGTGAACTCGTCAAACCCTAGTCTCTGTCATATGATGTAATCATTCGATTCAAGTCCGATGTGAAAATCTAAATAGAAACTCTTTCTATTATTTCACTCTACCATGGCCATGGGCTTCTGGACTTGATTCTCATGATCATCATAGGGCTGCTCCTCTACCACCGAGGTAGATAGATTCCATCTTGATGCAATCCAGTTCCTACAATGAACATGCTATAGCCAACATACACCTCAGGATTTCCATATGGCTAGGAGACCGAGTAATGGTGTAGTCAAACTATAACACCCTCAAGGTGAACTGCCGATGCATCTCAGGTCAAAGAACCAGACACACTACTGCAGCATCGAGTCAGTCATTGACGAGAAGGTAGACTTCCTAATGACTACTCGAGGTGGTCACGCTCAGTGCCCTCGTTCTCTAACGAGTACCTGTACTCTCGCTCCGGTGTCTCCACACCGTAGACTCAAGACTCATCTACTAAAGAGAAGCGATTGTACACCAACCTTTTCGGATCAATCACCATCCTCGTGATGATCCTATGGTCGGGAGCATTTTATGAGTTAATAATGATTATTCATGTCTTAAATTTTCAACTCTTGAAAATATGAATTATCATTACCATTAACTCAAAGGATGTATCACAGACACTAAATACACATATGTGATAGAAAATAACCCATTTTATTGATTATAGTCAAAATTATAATTTTGCCCCTAGAAGTGTATTACAAGTGTCAGCCAATTCTGGCTTCTAGGGCACATATATCTAACAATCTCCCACTTGTCCTAAAGCCAATTGGCTACAAGTCTAAGTCCCATCTTCTCAAGGTGGGCTTCGATCTTCTGCTGGCCCAACGGCTTTGTAAGTGGGTCTGCCACATTATCTGCGGAGTTGACTCTCTTGACCTCGAACGTAACCCTTCTCGAGGTAATCGCGGATGAGGTGGTATCGCCGCTCAATGTGCTTGGATTTCTGGTGAGACCTCGGCTCCTTAGCAAGGGCTATGGCGCCATTGTTGTCGCAGTATAGAGGAATGGCATCTGATGGCATTACTCCAATTTCTGCAGCAAACTTCTTGTACCAGAATGCTTCCTTCGCAGCCTCTGATGCAGCGATATATTCTGCTTCCATGGTGGAATCTGCTATCACAGTTTGCTTGGAACTCTTCCAGCTGACAGCACCACCATTGCACACAAACAGACTCCCAGATGTCGACTTTCGATCATCTATATCGGACATGAAATCCGAGTCTGTGTATCCCTGGACTTGGAGTTCTCCATTACCAAAGACCAACATCATATCCTTAGTTCTTCTTCAAGTACTTAAGGATACATTTCACAGAAGTCCAGTGTTCTTCACCTGGATTTGACTGATATCTGCTTGTGACACTCACAGCATGGGCTATATCAGGTCGTGTACATAGCATGGCATACATGAGGCTCCCTATTGCAGAAGCATAAGGGATCTTGCTCATGCGTTCTATTTCCTCAGGTGTGCTAGGGCACATCTTCTTGGAAAGATGAATACCATGTCTGAAGGGTATTAATCCCCTCTTAGAGTTTTCCATACTAAACCTCTTTAGTACTTCCTCTATGTACATCTTCTGTGAAAGTCCTAGCATCCTATTCGGTCTATCCCTATAGACCTTAATTCCTAGAATAAAGGATGCTTCACCTAGGTCTTTCATGGAGAATTCCTTGGACAACCATAATTTGACTGATGTCAACATGGGAATATCATTCCCAATAAGGAGGATGTCATCCACGTACAATACGAGGAAGACAACAGCGCTCCCACTGACCTTTTTGAAAGACACATGGTTCCTCTTCATTTTTGATGAAACCAAACTTTTTGATCACATCATTGAAACGAGTGTTCCAGCTCCGAGATGCTTGCTTAAGTCCATATATGGACCTTTGCAGCTTGCAAACCTTGTGATCAGTATCACTGGATGTGAAACCTAGCGGCTGTTCCATATAGATATCTTCCTCAAGATATCCATTTAAGAATGCCATTTTCACGTCCATTTGCCATATTTCATAATCGAAATAGGCTGCAACGGCAAGCAATGTGCGGATGGATTTTAGCATAGCCACTGGGGAAAAGGTATCCTGATAGTCAATGCCTTCGCGTTGACTATAACCTTTTGCCACTAGTCTAGCCTTGAATGTCTCCACATTCCCATCTGCACCAATCTTTCTCTTGAAGATCCATTTACACCCAATAGGTACTATACCTTCTGGTGGATCTACCAAGGTCCAGACTTGGTTTGAGTGCATCGAGTCAATTTCTGACTGCATTGCCTCTAGCCATTTCTCGGAGTCGATATCTGATATCGCCTCGTTGTAGGTTTTGGGATCATCACCATGAGCACCATTACCTATGAGGAACATTTTCTCTACTTTCCTCTGAAATAATACCTAAGTATCTTTCAGGGGGATGGAAAACTCTTTCCGATCTACGAGGTGGAGGAGGTAGTGTTCTTATTGGCTCAACCTGATTTGGTTCCAATTGGTCCTTAGCTCGTTGTACTTGTGAGACTTTCTCATCAAGCTTAATCTGCTTTCCAATGCCGCTATCTTGAATAAACTATTTTTCAAGAAAGATGGCATGTCGACTCACAATCACATTGTGGTCTTCTGGAATGTAGAAATAGTATCCTAATGACTCTTTAGGATATCCTATGAATCGAGCTCTGAAGGACCTAAACTCTAACTTGTCCGCTTGTTGTCTTTTGACATGAGCCGGACAACCCCAAATTCTGAGATGACTCAGACTTGGTTTCTTACCGTGCCATATCTCATACGGTGTGGTAGGAACGGTTTTAGAGGGAACCCTATTCAGTAGATAAATTGAAGTTAACAATGAATGTCCCCAAAGAAAATCAGGGAGGTCTGTGAAGCTCATCATGGATCGAACCATATCCAATAGAGTCCGATTTCTCCATTCTGAAACCCCGTTGAGTTGAGGTGTTCCTGGTGGAGTCCATTGAGAGACTATGCCATTTTCCTTGAGATAGTCTAGGAATTTTCGGCTAAGGTATTCACCTCCTCGATCTGATCGAAGAACCTTAATGGGTTTTCCAGTTTGTTTTTCTACTTCATGTCTGAATTCTTTGAACTTTTCAAAAGCTTCAGACTTGTGTCTCATAAGATACACATACCCATACCTAGACAGATCATCGGTAAAGGTAATGAAGTAGACAAAATTGCCTCTAGCCGGCACATCAAATGGGCCGCACACATCAGTATGTACTAGGGCAAGGAGATCTGTGGCCCTCTCCCCATGTCCAACAAAAGGGAGTTTAGTCATTTTGCCTTGAAGACAAGATTCACAAGTTGGATATGACTCAAAAGTCAATGGACTCAATAGCCCATTTTTCTCCAATTTGTTGATCCTATCTTCTGCTATATGACCTAATCTCAGGTGCCATAGATATCTATCGTTTGGACTATCCCTAGGTCATTTGGCATTCACGTTTTGCTCGATAGTTAGAACAGGATACATCAATATGTAGCTGATAAAGATTGTTAATAAGGAAACCATTTGCAATTTTATTTCTTTCATAAAGAATGTTACAATGGTCCTTAAAGAAGGTAATCACATAGCCTTCTTGTGCTAAGCATGAAACAGAAATCAAATTCCTGCTAGCTGCAGGCACATAATAACAGTCTTTCAAAACTAAGTCTAAACCAGATGGTAATCGAAGAGGGTATGTTCCCACGGCTACTGCAGCAACTCTTGCTCCATTACCGATGCGTAGGATCATGTCTCCATCCCTCAGCCTCCTGCTATCCTCAAGACCCTGCATGGAAGTGCACATATGAGCACTAGAACCAGAGTCAAGCACCCAACTGGATGCAGAAGAAACCATAAGGTTAGACTCAATAACGAGCATACCTCCAGAAGGACCTTCCTTCTTGTTCTTCAGGGTGGCCAGGTAAGTAGGGCAGTTCCGCTTCCAATGGCCGTCGCTGTTGCAATGGAAACACTTTTCTTTGGTCGCGGCTTTCATCTTCGGCTCTGCCTTCTTCTTCTTTCCTCCTTCCATCTTTTGCTTTTTTTTTGCACAGACTTCTTTTTCTTTTTAGAAGACTTTCTTTTGGAAGAAGTCCATTTCCATAGCAAGAACTGAGCCTTTAGAACCTTTCATAGAAAGCTCAGCGGTAACCAGCATATTCATTAATTCGGCCAAGGAATTTTGAAGTTTATGCATGTGGTAATTCATGATGAATTGCCCATATGCATCAGTCAAGGATTGCAGAATAATATCGTTCTGCAGATCCAAGTCTAACTTCACACCGAGCTTCTCAAGCTCTTCCATGTCCTTGATCATTCATCAGACAGTGATCTTGGACTGACTGCCCATCACGCATCTTAGCCTTAAAAAGTCATTTCGTGACTTGATATTTGGCTGCGCGACTCTGTTCACCAAACATCTCCCATAGGTGAGCCAACATTTGGCGAGCAGTCCCGATATCTTCATGTTGGCGCTGGAGCTCATCAGACATCGAGCCCAACATGTAATATCTGGCCTTATTATCTTCGTCTATCCATTTTTCTAGAGACGCTCTCTGTTCAGTGGATGGACGGGCTGGTAAGGTGGGAGGGTCCTGGTCCAAATACATGGGTTAACTTCTCGAACCCAAAATAATTTTGTAGTTCCTGAGCCAATCTTTATAATTGGGTCCGGTCAGTCTATGTGTGTCCAGGATACGTGCTAATGGGTTGGACGCAGACATTTTTCTGTAGAGAGTCAAAGATTCTAGTTAGATACTGTAATTATGACTTGACCAATTTATTTAAAAATTTTATTTTTAAACAAATTAGCTTCCCACTATTTTCTCGGATCCCTACACTCCCTCTGTAGAGATGCAAAAATCTCCACGATTAATGATTTCTAGTGGGTGGTGCGGTCTCACCAACTGACTCATCACCTCACCTAACAGTTATTGGTGATGGGTTAGCCAATGAGTGAACAACTCTTGTTCAATGATTCTCTAATCATGGTGCACCCAAACTTGGTCTCTAATTCATGAATCTCACCGTATCCAAATATTGATCCACTCCTTAGTTAAGTCAGACCCACCATTTGCATAGACTGGAATTCCTAATTGAGTCTCTCACCGTATCCTGGAATATTGAGCCCAACTCATCCTCCAGCCCATAGCATCCAATGCCTAATAGACATGGTTGCATCTTCTCGGTGCAACTGAGCCACTGTATCCAGCCGAGAACAATCAACCCGGGAAGGGCCCGCACATCTACAATGGTGGAAGACCTCAGACTTAATCTTTTCTTAGGGAAGAATTGATTCAGGTCTCATTAAACTAGACTTGGTCATAGTCATAACAATTATGACTAACCTAGTGGCATGGGTTAGCTCGGATTATTGACCACCTCAAATCAGAACTGTGTCAACAGATATGGCCAGGTAAGTGAGACCGGTGGAAGGAATATGCCATTAACTCGTACAAGAATGCATTCAGGTCGAGTAGCTTCCAATTAAAAACCAGTCGATCGTATGTGCCAAACTTACCTTAGACACCAAATTATTGAGTCAGAACCAATTGGGTTAGCCTACAATCCTAGACTCTAACCTCTGAGCCTAATTAGGTCTTGCTTGATCGTGACTCGATCTTGACCCAGACTTAATCCTATTAGGCTGGTCAATTTAAGCATTGTTGATCCCATCTAACCAACTCTTGATTCGGTTTGATCAACCGCTTAGACCTAATTGAGCTACCCAAGCCCGAACCCAGTATTATGAATATGTCTTAGATCTGAAATTCTCAATTTTAGATCTAATTAATATTTCATAAATCTTAATTTTTAATTAAGTAGGGTTCATAAATAAAATATGCACAATAAATCCTAGGGTTTCAGGATCTAGGATTTTGCAGAAAGTAAGTTTTGGGTTTCTGATTAAGGACGAACGCGCAGCACCCCTACACATCATAAGAACACCCCATCGAATGGGAAGGAGAGGGCCTTTAAACCCTTCTTCATTCTTATGACCGGACGGCCAAGAGGAACGCCTTAATCAGGAACATGCAATACTACAAAATAGTTTTAGATCTATATCATATATCTCATATACAAATTAGATCTAATCATGGCATATTTTGCATACATCTCATGTATTGAATCATGCATATTTCTAGATCTAAATTATCTCATAATAATCTAAAAAATTAGATTTAAATTGATCTTAATCAAAATAAATTCTAATCTAGACAATTATGTAGAACTATTCTACAACTAGTCTAGACATGCATCAATCATATCTCATATGATATTCAAAATTAAATAATTTTTATTTACTATTTTTTAGATGTTATTATAATAATTATAATATCAAAAAATAGTAAATAAATAGATCTAAAATATAATTTAATCAAATTAAATTAAAAACATGCAAGACTATTCTATAGAACTATTCTATTTTAGAACTAGTCATGCATATTTTCTAATCTTAGATCCAAATTATTTAATTTTAATTTTTTTCTAATTTCAGATTTGATCACATCTCATGTGACATCTGAAATCACATATTTTTTGATTAGAATAAATTTAAACTTAGATCCAAACACTTTAGAACCTTGGCTCTAATACTAGTTGAAGGATAATCCTGATTTTTCGGACCAGGTTTGTTCAGATCTGATCTGATCAAGAGATATATTTTAAAATTTTTTTTCTTTGATCTAAATTAGATCTAAAATATTTTAAATTTGATCTTTATTATTCTAATAATAAAAATAAAATATAGATAAATTAAATCATATTTAATTTACCATGATATAGGGTAATCATATTATCCGTTGATGATCCTGTATGCAGCAGAAGGTTCTGGATCTAGGCATGTAAGTGCCTAGCCTCTAACAGTATCCACTCAGGCTGGATTTGAAGATCCTCTTCTTCTCTATCAAGTCTCCAAAAATTAGATCTGGATCTGATCTGGGGGATCTTCAAAATATCTTTTGAAGATCAATAGTTGTCCTTTGCAGTAGTGCAACCTTCTAGCTTTCTATTGCCTTTCTCTCAGTTGGATTGCACCAGCTAAGATTCTAAACTCCTTTGGGCATGGAGAGGAGAGGGAGAAGGTGGACTTGGCATAGAGGAGGAGAGGAGAGGTATCCTTAGGGTGTGGGAATTTTAATTGCTCTTTGAGTTGGGCGCAGGGTCTTATTTATGGACTATGCGCGATCCAACTCCTCTTCTTCCCAACCAATCACAATCCTTTATGAAATCAGATCTAAATCTGGTTGATGAAAATAGAGTCCTTTGGTTTCCTCCTTAGATGGTGCCTAAGATCAGTCAAACTTGGTTCTTAGGAGAAGTCTAATCGGAATCTAAAAGGGAGATGGAGTCCCTATCCAATAGGGACTCTTGGGCGCCTCCAGCTTGGGCACACGACAAGGGTTGCGTGCGCCCTCCTCCTTGTAGGTTCTGGCAGGGGGACAAGCCCCCACCAGCTCTCCAATAGGTGCATGACACATGGACAGAAGTCAAAGTATCAATGGTCAACATTTGACCAGTCAAAGGTCAACTTTTGACCAAAGTCAAAGGATGAGAAATGGCAGGTGACCAAAAATGGTAGGTATTATCTTATAAAATAAGACAACCCTTTTCTGACTTGGATAGGCTCCAGTTAGACCAGGTGAAGGCCTCTGATCAAACACAAACTCCTTTAGCTCAGTCAGGATAACTATTTATGATAGTAAAAGAAGAACGTTAGGTTCAATCGAGTGCTAGCACGATTTCCTTGAACCTAATTGAATCTCATTTAGATCAATTGAATTAGATCAGTTTAATTGATGATCATCAGATTCAAATCCTTATTTGTGTGATCCAGTTAGGTTTAGTTCTGTATGGTAATGGGATATGTCATGATCTCTATCATCGACATCATCGAAACTCCTTTCGATGGATCAGAACTCTTCTGATTCGAACAGCTAGAATGATCGATCATCTAAATCATTCTAATTGCTCCCAAAATCCACCAGTGACACCTAGCAGTATATGGTGGCAACCCATTCAGAGCTGAATGCGAACCTCTTGGTGCAGCTATCTATGTGATTAAGTTCTTCTATCTTGAGCCCCGATCAGATTAGGGTTTAGGTGAACTCGTCAAACCCTAGTCTCTGTCATATGATGTAATCATTCGATTCAAGTCCGATGTGAAAACCTAAATAGAAACTCTTTCTATTATTTCACTCTGCCATGGCCATGGGCTTCCGGACTTGATTCTCATGATCATCATAGGGCTGCTCCTCTACCACTGAGATAGATAGATTCCATCTTGATGCAATCCAGTTCCTATAATGAACATGCTATAGCCAACATATACCTCAGGATTTTGGATGGCTAGGAGATTGAGTTATGGTGTAGTCAAACTATAACATCCTCAAGGTGAACTATCGATGCATCTCAGATCAAAGAACCAGACACACCACTACAGCATCGAGTTAGTCATTGACGAGAAGGTAGACTTCCTAATGACTACTCGAGGTGGTCACGCTCAGTGCCCTTATTCTCTAACGAGTACCTGTACTCTCGCTCTGGTGTCTTCACATCATAGACTCAAGACTCATCTACTAAAGAGAAGTGATTGTACATCAATCATTCAGATCAATCACCATCCTCCTGATGATCCTATGGTCGGGAGCATTTTATGAGTTAATAATGATTATTCATGTCTTAAATTTTTAACTCTTGAAAATATGAATTATCATTACCATTAACTCAAAGGATGTATCACAGACACTAAATACACATATGTGATAGAAAATAATCCATTTTATTGATTTTAGTCAAAATTACAATTTTGCCCCTAGAAGTGTATTACAAGTGTCAGCCAATTCTGGCTTCTAGGGCACATATATCTAACATAGGGATGCTTCGAGTGACATACAGATGAAACTTCAGGTTGCTTCTTGGATTCAACTTAGGTGATCCTTACCTATAGACTTTGACCAGTCTTAGGCGCCATCTAAAGATGAATTTATGGAGCTTTCATCTGATTGGATCTGGTGATGTCATCCCACCAATCAGATTTAGATCTAATTGTATGAAGCAATGTGATTGGCCAGGATGATACAGCACTATATAGCACAGCAGGATCTATAAATAAACCTTGTCTACGCCCAATTTTAAAAGAGTTCCTCCTAGCCCATGCCCCAAGGCTGCCCCTCTCCCTCCTCCATGCCATCTTTTGATCCTCTCTCTTCTCTCCATGCCTAAGAGAAGTTGGGCTCTAGTTTGATGCGATCCAGGCATGAAAGGGCTGACGAGAAAGAAAGAAGGCAGCACTGCTGCAGAGACGACTACTAATCTTCAAAAATATTTTTGAAGATTCTCCAAGTCAGATCCAGGTCTAATTTTTGGAGAAGTGATAAAGAAAGAAAAGATCTCTAGATCCAGCCTGAGTGGATACTAGTATAGGCCAGACTCTTGCATGGCTAGATCCAGAACCTCAAGCAATCAGCAGGATCGTCAAAGGATAATCGGGTTACCCAAATCAAGATATAAATTAAATTAGATTTAATTTATTTTTATTTTTATTCATTAGATCTATAAAATCAAATCTAAAATATCTTAGATGTAATATGGATGCTTGAAAAATTTTTTTAAAATATCTCTCTTGATCCGATCAGATCTGAACGAATCTGATCCGAAAAATCAGGATTTCTTCTTCAACTGGTATCAGAGCCAGGTTCAATAAAAATTATTTAGATCTAATTTTTAATTTATTTTGATCTAAAAGTTAGATAATTTTAGATGTCACATGAGATGTGATTAGATCTAAAATCAAAAAAATTAAAATTAAATAATATAGATCTAAGTTCTATAATATGGATGACTAGTTGTAAAATAGAATAGTTCTATACATAGTCTTGCATAATCATGATTTATTTTTATTAAATTATAATTTTAGATCTACTTTTTTTCTATTTTTTAATGATTATAAATATTATAATAATATCTAAGAAATAAAAAATAAAATTATTTAATTTTTAGATCATATAAGATATGATAATTGCATGTCTAGACTAGTTATAGAATAGTTCTACATAGTTATCTAGATTAGAATTTATTTTGATGTGATCAATTTAAATCTAATTTTTTAGATAATTATGAGATAATTTAGATCTAAAAAATATGCATGCATGATACATGACATGTATACAAAACATGAATTAAGTTAGTTCAAATTTTATATATGAGATATATGATGTAGATCTAACTAGTTTTGTAGATTTATATTTCTAATTAAGGTATTTTTTTGCCCATCTGGTCATAAGAATAAAGTAGAATTTAAATGCCCTCTCCTCCCATTTGATGGAATGTTCTTATGTTGTGTAGGGGTGCTGCGCGTTCATCCTTAATCCAAAATCAAGAACTTACTTTCTGCAAAACCCTAGATCCTGAAACCCTAAAATTTTATTTACATATTTTATTTGTGAATCCTAAACTTAATTAAGAATTAAGATTATAAAATATTAATTAGATCTAAAATTAATAATTATAGATTTAAGTTATATTCATAATATTGGATTAGGGCTTGGGTAGCTTAATTAGATCTAAGCGGTTGAACAAACTGAATCAAGAGTTGGTTAGATGGGATCAACAGTGCTTAAATTGACCAACCTAATAGCATTTAGTCTGGGTCAAGATCGAGTCACGTGAGTGATCGATTAAGCTAAGACCTAATTAGGCTCAGTGGTTAGAGTCTGGATTGTAGGCTAACCCGATTTATTCTTACTCAACATTTTGGTGTCTAAGGTAAGTTTAGCAGATATGACCGTTTGGTTTTTAATTGGAAGCTACTCGACTCGAATGCATTCTTATCGAGTTAATGGTATATCCCTTCCACCGGTCTCACTTACCTGGCCATATTTATTGGCTTAGTTCTGATCTCAAGTGGTCAATAATCCGAGCTAACCCATGCCACTAGGTTAGTCATAATGGTTATGACTATGTCAAGTCTAGTTTAATGAGACCTAAATCAAATCTTCTTAAGAAAAGATTATGTCTAAGGTCTTCCATCATTGTAGATGTGTGGGCCCTTCCCAAGGTTGATTGTTCTCGATTGGTTACAGTAGCTCAGTTGCACCAAAAGGATGCAACCATGTCTATTAGGTATTGGATACTATGGGTTGGAGGATGAATTGGGCTCAATATTCCAAATATGATGAGAGACTCAATTAGGAATCCAATCTATGCAAATGATGGGTCTGACTTAACTAAGGAGTGGATCAATATTTTGGGCATGGTGAGATTCATGAATTAGAGATCAAGTTTGGGTGCATCATGATTAGAGAATCATTGAACAAGAGTTGTTCACTTATTGGCTAACCCATCACCAATAATTATTAGGTGAGGTGATGAGTCAGTTGGTGGGACTGCACCACCCACCAAAAATTATTAATCATGGAGATTTTTGCATCTTTACAAAGGAAGTGTAGGAATCCAAAAAAATAGTAGAAGCTAATTTATTTAAAAATAAAGTTTTTAAATAAATTAGTTAAGTCTTAATTACAATATCTAATTAGAAACTTTGACTCTCTATAGGAAAATGTCTGCATCCAACCCATTAGCACAAATCCTAAACACCCGTGGACTGATCGGACCAAATTATAAGGATTGACTTCGAAACTTCAAAATCATTTTGGGTTTTGAGAAGTTAACTCATGTATTGGACTAGGATCCTCCCACTTTACCAGCTCATCCAACTGCTGAATAGAGAGCATCTCTGGATAAGTGGACAGACAAAGATAACAAGATCAGATACTACATGTTGGACTCGATGTCTGATGAACTTCAATACTAACATGAAGATATTAGGACTACTCACCAAATGTTGGCTCACCTACAGGAGATGTTTGGTGAACAGAGTCATGCAGCCAAGTATCAAGTCACTAAATGACTTTTCAAGGCTAAGATGCATGATGGGCAGTCAGTTCAAGATCATTATCTGATGATGATCAAGAATTTGGAAGAGCTTGAGAAGCTCAAAGTAAGGTTGAACTTGGATCTATAGAATGATATAATTCTGCAATCCTTGACTGATGCATATGGGCAGTTCATCATGAACTACCATATGTATAAACTTCAAAATTCCTTGGCCAAACATATGAACATGCTGGTTACCGTTGAGCTTTTCACGAAAGGTTCTAAAGGCTTAGTGCTTGCTATG
Organism: Cocos nucifera; assembly: GCA_006176705.1. Classification (NCBI taxonomy): domain Eukaryota; kingdom Viridiplantae; phylum Streptophyta; class Magnoliopsida; order Arecales; family Arecaceae; genus Cocos; species Cocos nucifera. The sequence continues at coordinate 21,756 of QRFJ01004986.1, read as the reverse complement.
GAATGGACTTCTTCTAAGAGAAAGTCTTTTGGAAAGAAGAAGTCTGGAAAAAAGCAGAAGGTAGAAGGAGGAAAGAAGAAAAAGGCAGAGTTGAAGTAGAAGACCGCTGACAAAGGAAAGTATTTCCATTGCAATAATGATGGCCACTAAAAGCAGAACTACCCTACTTACTTGGCCACCCTAAAGAAGAAGGAGACAGGTCCTTCTGGAGGTATGCTCATTATTGAGTCTAGCCTTATGATTTCTTCTGCATCCAGTTGGGTGCTTGACTCTGGTTCTAGTGCTCACTTATGCACTTCTATGTAGGGTCTTGAGGATAGCAGGAGATTGAGGGATGGTGAGATGATCCTGCACGTCAAAAATGGAGCAAGAGTTACTGCCGTGGTCATGGGAACATACCTTCTTCGACTACCATCTGGTTTAGACTTAGTGTTAAAAGACTGTTATTATGTGCCTACAGCTAGCAGGAATTTGATTTCTGTTTCTTGCCTTGCATTAGAAGGCTATGTAATTAGTTTTGTTAAGGACCATTGTAATATTCTTTATGAAAAAAATAAAATTGCAAGTGGTTTCCAAATTAATGGTCTTTATCAGTTACATGTTGATGTATCTATTTTTCATATCGAGCTAAATGTGAATACCATGAAACGACCTAGGGATAGTACAAATGATAGGTATCTATGGCACCTAAGACTAGGTCATATAGTAGAAGATGGGGTTAACAAATTAGAGAAAATTGGGCTATTGAGTCCGTTAACTTTCGAGTCATATCTAATTTATGAATCTTGTCTTCATGGCAAAATGACTAAGCTTCCTTTTGTAAGACATGGGGAAAGGGCCATAGATCTGCTTGCCTTAGTATATACTGATGTGTGTGGGCCATTTGATGTGCCGGCTAGAGGCAACTTTGTCTACTTCATAACCTTTATCGATGATTTATCTAGGTATGGGTATGTGTATCTTATAAGACACAAGTCTGAAGCTTTTGAAAAGTTCAAAGAATTCAGACATGAAGTAGAAAAGTAAATTGAAAAATCTATTAAGATTCTTTGATCAGATTGAGGAGGTGAATACCTTAGTCGAAAATTCCTGAACTATCTCAAGAAAAATGGCATAGTCTCTCAATGGATTCCACCTGAAACACCTCAACTCAACGGGGTTTCAGAATGGAGGAATCAGACCCTATTTGATATGGTCCGATCCATGATGAGCTTCACAGACCTTCCTGATTTCCTTTGGGGATACTGTTTGTTAACGACAATATACATACTGAATAGGATTCCTTCTAAAATGATTTCTACCACACCGTATGAGATATGGCATGGTAAGAAACTAAGTTTGAGTCATCTCAAAATTTGGGGTTGTTCGGCTCATGCCAAAAGACAATAAGCGGACAAGTTAGACTTTAGATCCCTCAGAGCTCGATTTATAGGATATCCTAAAGAGTCATTAGGATATTATTTCTACATTCCAGAATATCATAATGTGATTGTAAGTCGACATGCCATCTTTCTTGAAAAATAGTTTATTCAAGATAGCACATTGGAAAGCAGATCAAGCTCAAGGAGAAAGTCTCATAAGAGCAACGAGCTAAGGACCAAATGGAACCAAATCAGGTTGAGCCTCTCCATTCACTACCTCCTCCACCTCGTAGATTGAAAAGGGTTTTTCGTCCCCTTAAGAGGTACTTAGATACTATTTCAGAGAAAATAGAGAAAATATTCCTCATAGGTAATGGGGTTCATGGCGATGATCCCAAAATCTATAACGAGACGATATAGATATCGACTCCAAAAAATGGTTAGAGGCAATGAAGTCAGAAATTGACTCGATGCACTCAAACCAAGTCTGGACCTTGGTAGATCCACCAAAAGGTATAGTACCTATTGGATGTAAATGGATCTACAAGAGAAAGATTGGTGCTGACGAAAATGTGGAGAAATTCAAAGCTAGATTAGTAGCAAAAGATTATAGTCAGTGCGAAGGCATTGACTATCAGGATACCTTTTCGCCAGTAGCTATGCTTAAATCCATCCGCACATTGCTTATTGTTGCAGCCTATTTCGATTATGAAACATGGCAAATGGACGTGAAAACAACATTCTTAAATGGATATCTTGAGGAAGATATCTATATAGAATAGCCACTAGGTTTCACATCTGGTGATGGTGATCACAAGCTATGCAAGCTGTAAATGTCCATATATGGACTTAAGCAAACATCTCGGAGTTGGAATACTCATTTTAATGATGTGATCAAATTGTTTGGTTTCATCAAGAATGAGGAGTCTTGTGTCTTCGAAAAGATCAGTGGGAGCGCTGTTGTCTTCCTCATATTGTACATGGATGACATCCTCCTTATTGGGAATGATATTCCCATGTTGACCATACTTAAAATGTGGTTATCTAAAGAATTCTCGATGAAAGACTTAGGAGAAGCATCCTTTATTCTAGTAATTAGGGTCTATAGAGATAGACCGAATAGGATGCTAGGACTTTCACATAAAATGTACATAGAGGAAGTGCTAAAAAGGTTTAGCATGAAAAACTCAAAAAGGGATTTGGTACCCTTCAGACATGGCATTCATCTTTCCAAGAAGTTGTGCCCTAGCACACGAGGAAATAGAATGCATGAGTAAGATCCCTTATGCTTTAGCAATAAGGAGCCTCATGTATGCCATGTTATGTACATGACCTAATATAGCCCATGCTGTGAGTGTCACGAGCAGATATCAGTCGAATCCAAGTGAATAACACCAAACTTCTATGAAATGTATTCTTAAGTACTTGAGAAGAACTAAGGATATGTTGTTGATCTTTGGTAATGGAGAACTCCAAGTCAGGGATATATAGACTTGAATTTTATGTTCGATGTAGATGATCGAAAGTCGACATCTGAGAGTTTGTTTGTGTGCAATAGTTGAGTTATCAGTTGGAAATGTTCCAAGCAGACAATCATAGCAGATTCCACCATGAAAGCAGAATACATCGCTGCATCTGAAGTTGCAAAGAAGGCATTCTGGTACAAGAAGTTTACCGCAGAGATCAGAGTGATGCCATTAGATGCCCTTGCTAAGGAGCCAAGGTCTCAGTAGAAATCTAAGCACATTGAGCGGTGATACCACCTCATCCGCGATTACCTCGAGAAGGGTTACGTCGAGGTCAAGAGAGTCAACTCTGCAGACAATGCGGTGGACCCACTTATAAAGTCGTTGGGCTAGCAAAAGATCGAAGCCCAGCTTGAGAAGATGGAACTTAGATTTATAGCCAATTGGCTTTAGGTCAAGTCGGAGTTTATTAGATATGTGTACCCTAGAAGCTAGAATTGGTTGACACTTGTAATACAGTTCTAAGGGCAAAATTATAATTTTGACTATAAATAATAAAATGGGTTATTTTCTATCACAAATGTGTATTTAGTATCTATGATACATTCCTTGAGTTAACAATAATGAGAAATCATATTTTCAAGAGTTGAAAATTTAAGACATGAATTTTCATTTATTAACTCATAAAATGCTCCTGATTGTAGGATCGTCATGAGGATGGTGATTGATCTGGAAGATTAGTGTATAATCGCTTCTTTATAGTAGATGAGTCTTGAGTCTACGGTGTAGAGACACTGGAGCGAGAGTACAGATATTTGATAGAGAACAAGGGCACTGAGCATGACCACCTCGAGTAGTCATAAGGAAGTCTACCTTCTCATCGATGACTGACTTGAAGCTGCAGTGGTGTGTCTGATTCTTTGACCTGAGATACATCGGTAGTTCACCTTGAGGGTGTTATAGTTTGACTACACGATGACTCGGTCTCCTAACCAATTGGAACCTTGAGATGTATGTTGGCTATAGCATGTTCATTGTAGGAATTAGATTGCACCAAGAGGGAATCTAACTACCTCGACAGAAGAGGAGCAACCCTATGATGATCATGAGAATCAAGTCCATAAGGCTATGGCCATGGTAGAGAGTGAAATAATAGAAAGAGTTTCTATTGGTTTTTCACATCAGACTTGAATCAAGTGATTAAATCATATGATAGAAATTAGGGTTTGATGAGTTCACCTTAACCCTAATCTGATAGGGGCTCAAGATAGAAGAACTTAATCACATAAGTAGCTGCATCGAGAGGTTCATTTTTAGTTTTGATTGGATGCCGCCATATACTGCTAGGTGTCATTGATGGATTTTGGGAGTAATTAGAATGATTTAGATGATCGATCATTCCAGTTGTCTGAATCAGAAAAGTTCTGATCCATCGAAAGAAGTTTCGATGATGTTAATGATGGAGATCATGACATATCCCATTACCGTATAGAATTAAATGTAATTGGATCACATAAATAAGGGTTTGGATCTAGATATCATCAATTGGACTAACCCAGTTTAATTGATTTGAATTAGATTCAATTAGGTTCAAAGAAGTCATGCTAGCACACGATTAAACCTAACGTTCTCCTTTTCTATCATTAAAAGTTGTCTCGACTGAGCCAAATGTGTTTGTGCTCACTCAGGTACCTTTACTTGGTTTGACTAGAGCTTGTCTAGGTTAGAATAGGGTTGTCTTAATTTATGAGATAAATTTGAGACAACACCTGCCACTTATCATCACCCGCTAATTCTTGTGCTTTGACTTTCGTCAAACGTTGATCTTTGACCCTTGGACATCTACCCATGTGTCATATACTTATTAGAGAGCAGATAGGGGCTTGTCCCCTCACTAAAATTTGGAAAGGAGGGGGTGCATGCCTAGGATGGCGTGCGCCCATGGATAGGGACGCCTGGAGTCCCATACATATGGGACTCTAGGTTGCTTCTTGGATTCAACTTAGGTGACCCTTACCTATAGACTTTGACCAGTCTTAGGCACCATCTAAGGATGAATTTATGGGACTCTCATCTGATTGGATCAGGTGATGTCATCCCACCAATCAGATTTAGATTTGATCGCATGAAGCAACGTGATTGGCCGAGATGATGCAGCACTGCATGGCGCAGCAGGGTCTACAAATAAACCCCATCTGCGCCCAACTTTAAAAGAGTTCCTCCTAGCCCACACCCCAAGGCTGCCCCTCTTCCTCCTCCATGCCATCTTCTAATCCTCTCTCTCCTCTCCATGCCCAAGAGAAGTAGGGCTCTAGTTTGGTGCGATCCAGGCAAGAAAGATCTGATGAGAAAGGAAGAAGGCAGCAATGCTGCCGATATGACTGTTGATCTTCAGAAAGATTTTTGAAGATCCACCAAATCAGATCTAGATCTAATTTTTGAAAAAATGATAAAGAAGAAGAAGATCTTCAGATCCAAACCGAGTGGATACTGGAAGGGGTCAGGTGCTTGCGTGGCTAGATCCAAAACCTCAGGCAATCAGTAGGATCATCAAAGGATAATCGGATTACCCAAATCAAGGTATAAATTAAATTAGATTTAATTTATTTATATTTTTATTCATTAGATCTATAAAATTAGATCTAAAATATCTCAGATTTGATATTGATGCTTGAGAAAAATTTTTGAAATATCTCTCTTGATCCGATCAGATCTGAATGAACCTGAACCGAAAAATCAAGATTTCTCCTTCATAATTGTGTGCTAACACGATTTCCTTGAACATAATTGAATCTAATTTAAATCAATTAAACTAGGTTAGTCTAATTGATGATATCTAGATCCAAACTCTTATTTGTGTGACCCAGTTGGTTCAGTTCTGTATGTTAATGGGATATGTCATGATCTCCATCATCGACACCATCGAAACTTCTTTCGATGGATCAAAACTTTTCTAATTTAGACAACTAGAATGATTGATCATCTAAATCATTCTGACTACTCCAAAAATCCACCTACGACACCTAGCAGTATATGGTGGCAATCCATCAAAATTGAAAACAAACTTCTTGGTGCAGCTACTTGTGTGGTAAGTTCTTCTATCTTGAGTCCCGATCAAATTAGGATTAAGGTGAACTCGTCAAATCCTAATTTCTATCATATGATTTAATCATTCGATTCAAGTCCGATGTGAAAACCTTAACAGAAACTTTTTCTATTATTTCACTCTACCATGGCCATGGGCTTATGGACTTGATTCTCATGATCATCATAGGGCTGCTCCTCATCCACCAAGGTAGATAGATTCCCTCTTGGTGCAATCCAATTCCTACAATGAACATGCTATAGCCAACATATACCTCTGGATTTCGAATGGCTAGGAGATCGAGTCATGATATAGTCAAACTATAACACCCTCAAGGTGAACTGCCAATGCACCTCAGGTCAAAGAACCAAACACACCACTATAGCTTTGAGTCTATCATCGACGAGGAGGTAGACTTTCTTATGACTACTTGAGGTGGTCACGCTCAGTGCCCTCATTCTCTAACGAGTACCTGTACTCTCGCTCCAATATCTCTACACCATAGACTCAAGACTCATCTATTATGAAGAAGCGATTGTACACTAAGCTTCTGGATTAATCACCATCCTGATGACGATCCTATGGTTAGGAGCATTTTATGAGTTAATAAATGAAAATTCATGTTTTAAATTTTCAACTCTTGAAAATATGAATTATTATTATCATTAACTCAAGAGATGTATCACAGACACTAAATACACATTTGTGATAGAAAGCAACCCATTTTATTATTTATAGTCAAAATTATAATTTTGCTCCTAGAAGTATGTTACAAGTGTCAGCCAAATTCTGGCTTCTAGGGCATACATATCTAACTAACTCCCACTTGACCTTAAGCCAATTGGCTATAAATCTAAGTTCCATCTTCTCAAGGTGGACTTCGATCTTCTGCTGGCCCAACGACTTTGTAAGCAGGTCCACCACATTGTCTGTGAAGTTGACTCTCTTGACCTCGACGTATCTCTTCTCGAGGTAATCGCAGATGAGGTGGTATCATTGCTTAATGTGCTTGGATTTCTGGTGAGACCTAGTGGTTGTTCCATATAGATATCTTCCTCAAGATATCCATTTAAGAATATCATTTTCACGTCCATTTGCCATATTTCATAATCGAAATAGGCTGCAACAGCAAGCAATGTGCGAATGAATTTAAGCATAGCTACTTGTGAAAAGGTATCCTGATAGTTAATGCGTTCGCATTGACTATAACCTTTTGCCACTAATTTAGCTTTGAATCTCTCCACATTTCCATTTGTACCAATTTTTCTCTTGTAGATCCATTTACACCCAATAGGTGCTATACCTTCTGGTGGATCTACCAAGGTCTAGACTTGGTTTGAGTGCATCGAGTCAATTTCTGATTTTATTACCTCTAACCATTTCTCAAAGTCGATATCTGATATCATTTAGTTATAGATTTTGGGATCATCACCATGAACCCCATTGCCTATGAGGAACATTTCCTCTACCTCCTCTGAAATAGTACGTAAGTACCCATCAGGAGGATGGAAAACTCTTTTCGATCTACGAGGTGGAGGAGGTAGTGATTGAATTGGCTTAACTTGATTTAGTTCCATTTGGTCCATAGCTCATTGCTCTTGTGTGGTTTTCTCCTCGAGCTTGATCTGCTTTTCAATGTCGCTATCTTGAATAAACTATTTTTCAAGAAAGATGGCATGTCGACTCACAATCACATTATGGTCTTTTGGAATGTAGAAATAATATACTAATGACTCTTTAAGATATCCTATAAATCGAGCTCTGAAGGACCTAAAGTCTAACTTGTCCGCTTATTATCTTTTGACATGAGCTGGACAACCCCAAATTCTGAGATGACTCGGACTTGATTTCTTACCATGCTATATCTCATACGGTATGGTAGAAACGATTTTAGAAGGAACCCTATTTAGTAAGTATATTGTAGTTAACAAATAGTATCCCTAAAGAAAATCAGGGAGGTTTCTGAAGCTCATCATGAATCGGATCATATCTAATAGGATCTGATTCCTCCGTTCTGAAATTCTGTTGAGTTGAGGTGTTCTAGGTGGAGTCCATTGAGAGACTATTCCATTTTTCTTAAGATAGTCCAAGAATTTTCGACTAAGGTATTCACCTCCTTAATCTGATCGAAGAACCTTAATGGGTTTCTCTATTTGCTTTTCTACTTCATGTCTGAATTTCTTAAACTTTTCAAAAGTTTCAGACTTGTATCTCATAAGATACACATATCCATACCTAGATAAATCATCGATAAAGGTTATAAAGTAGGCAAAGTTGCCTCTTGCCAGAACATCAAATAGCCACACACATCAACATGTACTAAGGCAAGAAAATCCGTGGCCCTTTTTCTATGTCCTACAAAAGGGAGCTTAGTCATTTTGCCATGAAGACAAGATTCATAAATTGGATATGACTCAGAAGTCAATGGACTCAATAGCCCAGTTTTCTCCAAGTTGTTAACCCTATCTTTTACTATATGACCTAGTCTTAGGTGCCATAGATACCTATCATTTGGACTATCCCTAGGTCATTTTATGGTATTCATATTTTGCTTGATATTAAAAATAGATATATCAATATGTAACTGATAAACATCGTTAATAAGGAAACCACTTGCAATTTTATTTTTTTTCTTAAAGATTGTTAAATGGTCCTTAAGAAAACTAATTACATAGCCTTCTAACACAAGGCAAAAAACAGAAATCAAATTTTTGCTTGCTGCAGGCACATAATAACAGTCTTTTAACACTAAGTCTAAATCAGATGGTAGTTGAAGAGGGTATGTTTCCACGGCCATGGCAATAACCCTTGCTCCATTTTCAACATGCAGGATCATCTCACCATCCCTCAGCCTCCTGCTATGCTCATGACCCTGCATGGAAGTGCACAAATAAGCACTAGAACCAGATTCAAGCACCCAACTAGATGGAGAAGAAATCATAAAGTTAGACTCAATAATGAGCATACCTCCAGAACAACCTACCTCCTTATTTCTTAGGGTGGCTAGGTATGTAGGGCAGTTCCACTTTCAATGGCCATCATTATTGCAATGGAAATATTTTCCTTTGTCAATGGCCTTCTTCTTCAGCTCTGCCTTTTTCTTCTTTTCTCCTTCCACCTTCTACTTTTTCATAGACTTCTTCTTTCCAAAAGATTTTCTCTTGGAAGAAGTCCATTCCACAGCATGCATTGAGCCTTTAGAACCTTTCATAGAAAGCTCAGCGGTAACTAGCATGTTCATAAGTTCGGTCAAGGAATTTTGAAGTTTATCCATTTGGTAGTTCATGATGAATTACCCATACGCATCAATCAAAGATTGTAGAATTATGTTATTCTGCAGATCCAAGTCTAACTTCACTCCGAGCTTCTCAAGCTCTTCCAAATCCTTGATCATCATTAGATAATGATCTTGAGCTGACTGCCCATCACTCATCTTAGCCTTGAATAGTCATTTAGTAACTTGATACTTGGCTGCGTGACTCTATTCACCAAACATCTCTTATAGGTGAGCCAACATTTGGCGAGCAGTCCTGATATCTTCATGTTAGCACTGAAGTTCATCAGACATCGATCCCAACATGTAATATCTGGCCTTGTTATCTTCGTCCGTCCACTTATCCAGAGATACTCTCTATTCAGTGGATGGATGGGCTAGTAAGGTGGGAGGGTCCTGGTTCAATACATGAATTAACTTCTCAAAATCCAAAATAATTTTGATGTTTCAGAGCCAATCCTTGCAATTGGATCTGGTCAATCTTGTTGAAGGGGAATCCTGATTTTTCAAATCAGGTTCGTTCAGATCTGATCGAATCGAGAGAGATATTTCAAAAATTTTTCTTATGTATCTAGATCAGATCTGAGATATTTTAGATCTAATTTTATAGATCTAGTAAATAAAAATAAGAATAAATTAAATCTAATATAATTATATCTTGATGTGGATAATTTGATTATCCTTTGATGATCTTGCAGATTGCTTGAGGTTCTGGATCTAGCCACACAAATGCCTGACCTCTATCAGTATCCACTTGGACTGGATCTGAAGATCTTCTCCTTCTTTATCACTTCTCCAAAAATCAGATCTAGATCTGATTTGAAGGATCTTTAAAACTCCTTCTGAGGATCAGCACTCATCTCTGTAGCAGTGCTACCTTCTTCCTTTCTCGTCAGCCTTTTCGTGCCTGGATCACACCAAACTGAAGCCCAACTTCCCTTGGGCATGAGAGGAGAGAGAGGATCAAAAGATGGCATGGAGGAGGGAGAGGGGCAGCCTTGGGGCATGGCTATGAGGGAACTCCATAAAAGTTGGGCACAAATGGGGTTTATTTATAGATCCTGCTACGCCATGCAGTGCCACATCATCCCAACCAATCGCATTGGTTCGTGCAATCAGATCTAAATCTGATTGGTGGGATGACATCACCTAATTCAACAAGATGAGAGTCCCATAAATTCATCTTTAGATGGTGCCTAAGACTGGTCAAAGTCTATAGGTAAGGGTCAGCTAAGTAGAATCGAAAAAGCAACCAGGAGTTCCATCTGTATGCGACTCCAGGCATCCCTATCCATGGGCACATGCCATCCTAGGCATGCGCCCCCTCCTTTCCAAATTCTAGTAAGGGGACAAGTCCCTATCTACTCTTGAATAAGTGCATGACATATGGGCAGAAGTCCAAGGATCAAAGGTCAATGTTTGACCAAAGTCAAAGGATAAGAATTAGCAGGTGACGAGAAATGGCAGGTGTTGTCTCAAATTTTTCTCATAAATTAAGACAATTCTTTTCTAACCTAGATAAGCTTCAGTCAGACTAAGTAAAGGTACCTGGGTGAAAACAAACATATTTGGCTCAGTCGAGATAAATTTTAATGATGGTAAAAGGAGAACGTTAGGTTCAATCATGTGCTAGCACGATTTCCTTGAACCTAATTGAATCTAATTCAAATCAATTGAACTGGATTTGTCCAATTGATGATATCCAGATCCATATCCTTATTTGTGTGACCCAGTTAGGTTCAATTCTGTATGATAATGGGATATGTCATGATCTCCATCATCGACATCATCGAAACTCCTTTCGATGGATCAGAACTCTTCTGATTCAGACAACTGAAATGATTGATCATCTAAATCATTCTAATTACTCCCAAAATTACCAGTGACACCTAGCAGTATATGGTGGTAATCCATCAAAATTGAAAATGAACCTCTTGGTGCAGCTACTTGTGTGATTAAGTTCTTCTATCTTGAGCCCCGATCAGATTAGGGTTAAGGTGAACTCGTCAAACCCTAATTTCTATCATATGATTTAATCATTTGATTCAAGTCCGATGTGAAAATCTTAATAGAAACTCTTTCTATTATTTCACTCTACCATGGCTGTGGGCTTATAGACTTGATTCTCAAGATCTTCATAGGGCTGCTCCTCATCCACCGAGGTAGATAGATTCCCACTTTGTGCAATCCAATTACTATAATGAACATGCTATAGCCAACATACACCTTAGGATTCCGAATGGCTAGGAGACCGAGTCATGGTGTAGTCAAACTATAACACCCTCAAGGTGAACTGTCGATGCCCCTCAGGTCAAAGAACCAGACACACCATTGTAACTTCGAGTCAGCCATCGACGAGAAGGTAGACTTCCTTTTGACTACCCGAGGTGATCACACTCAGTACCCTCATTCTCTAACGAGTACCTGTACTCTCGCTCTAGTGTCTCTACACCATAGACTCAAGACTCATCTACTATGAAGAAGTGATTGTTCACTAACCTTCCGGATCAATCACCATCCTCATGGCGATCCTACGGTCAGGTGCATTTTATGAGTTAATAAATGAAAATTCGTGTCTTAAATTTTCAACACTTGAAAATATGAATTATCATTACCATTAATTCAAGGGATGTATCACAGACACTAAATACATATTTGTGATAAAAATAATTCATTTTTTTATTTATAGTCAAAATTATAATTTTGCCCCTAGAAGTGTATTATAAGTGTCAGCCAATTCTGGCTTTTAGGGCACACATATCTAACAAACTCCCACTTGACCTAAAGTCAATTGGCTACAAATCTATGTCCCATCTTCTCATGGTGGGCTTCGATCTTCTACTGGTCCAACGACTTTATGAGCGGGTTCGTCGCATTATCTGTGGAGTCGACTCTCTTGCCCTCGAAATAACCCTTCTCGAGGTAATCATGGATGAGGTGGTATCGCCACTCGATGTGATTGAATTTTTGGTAAGACCTCGGCTCCTTAGCAAGGGCTATGGTGCCATTGTTGTCACAGTATAGAGGAATGGCATCTGATGGCATCACTTCGATTTCTATGGCAAACTTCTTGTACCAGAATACCTCCTTTGCAGCTTTTAATGCAGCGATGTAATCTGCTTCCCTGGTGGAATCTGCTATCACTGTCTGCTTGGAACATTTTCAACTGACAGCTCCACCATTGCACACAAACAGATGCCTAGATGTCAACTTTCGATCATCCACATCAGACATAAAATCCGAGTCTGTATACCCCTGGACTTGGAGTTCTCCATTACCAAAGACCAACAATATATCCTTAGTTCTTCTCAAGTACTTAAGGATACATTTCATAGAAGTCCAGTGTTCTTCATCTGGATTCGACTGATATCTACTCGTGACACTCATAGCATGGGCTACATCAAGTCGTGTACATAACATGGCATACATGAGGCTCCCTATTGCTAAAGCATAAGGGATCTTGCTCATGCATTCTATTTCCTCAAGTGTGCTAAGGCACATCTTCTTTGAAAGATGAATGCCATGTCTGAAGGGTACTAAAATCCTCTTAGAGTTTTTCATGCTAAACCTCTTTAGCACTTCCAATATATACATCTTCTGTGAAAGTCCTAGGATCCTATTCGATCTATCTCTATAGACCTTAATTCCTAGAATAAAAGATGCTTCTCCTAGGTCCTTCATGGAGAATTATTTAGATAACCATATTTTAACTATGGTCAACATGGGAATATCATTTTCAATGAGGATGTCATCCACGTATAATACGAGGAAGACAACAACACTCCCACTGACCTTTTTGAAGACACATGGCTCCTCCTCGTTCTTGATGAAACCAAATAATTTGATCACATCATTAAAATGAGTATTTCAGCTTTGAGATGCTTGCTTAAGTCCATATATGGACCTTTGCAGCTTGCATACCTTATGATCATCATCATTGGATGTGAAACCTAGTGACTGCTGCATATAGATATCTTTCTCAAGATATCCATTTAAGAATGCCATTTTTATATCCATTTACCATATTTTCTAATCGAAATAGGCTGCAACAACAAGCAATGTGCGAATAGATTTTAGCATAGCTACTGACGAAAAGGTATCCTAATGATCAATGCCTTCATACTGACTATAACCTTTTGCCACTAATCTAGCTTTGAATGTCTCCACATTATCATCTGCACCAATCTTTCTCTTGTAGATCCATTTACATCCAATAGGTACTATACCTTCTAATAGATCTACCAAGGTCCAGACTTGTTTTGAGTGCATCGAGTCAATTTCTGACTTCATTGCCTCTAATCATTTCTCAGAGTCGATATCTGATATCACCTCGTTATAGATTTTGGGATGATCACCATGAATCCCATTACCTACGAGGAACCTTTTCTCTAATTCCTCTGAAATAGTACCTAAGTACCTCTCAGGAGGATGAAAAATCCTTTTCGATCTACAAGGTGGAGGAGGTAGTGAATGGATTGGCTTAATCTGATTTGGTTCCATTTGGTCCTTAGCTCGTTGCTCTTGTGAGACTTTCTCATCGAGCTTGATTTGCTTTCCAATGCTACTATCTTGAATAAACTATTTTTCAAGAAAGATGGCATGTCGACTCACAATCACATTATGATCTTCTGAAATGTAAAAATAATATCTTAATGACTCTTTAGGATATCCTATAAATTGAGCTCTAAAGGATCTAATGTCTAACCTATCCGCTTGTTATCGTTTGACATGAGTCAGACAATCCCAAATTCTGAGATTACTTAGACTTGGTTTCTTACCTTGCCATATCTCATATGGTGTGGTAAGAATGATTTTAGAAGGAATCCTATTCAGTAAGTACATTGCAGTTAACAAACAGTATCCCCAAAGAAAATCAAGGAGGTCTGTGAAGCTCATCATGGATCGGACCATATCTAATAGGGTCCGATTCCTTCATTCTGAAACCCCATTGAGTTGAGGTATTTCAGGTGGAGTCCATTAAGTGACTATGCCATTTTTCTTGAGATAGTCTAGGAATTCACGACTAAGGTATTCACCTCCTCGATCTGATCGAAGAATCTTAATAATTTTTTTAATTTATTTTTCTACTTCATTTCTGAATTTTTTGAACTTTTCAAAAGCTTCAGACTTGGGTCTCATAAGATACGCATACCCATACCTAGATAAATCATCGATAAAGGTTATGAAGTAGACAAAGTTGCCTCTGGTCGATACATCAAATGGGCCGCACACATTAGTATGTACTAGGGCAAAAAGATCCGTGGCCCTTTTCCCATGTCCTACAAAAGAAAGTTTAGTCATTTTGCCATGAAGACAAGATTCACAAATTGTATATGACTTGAAAGTCAATGGATTCAATAGCCTGATTTTTTTCAATTTCTTAATCCTATCTTCTGCTATATGACCAAGTCTTAGGTGCCATAGATACCTATCATTTGGACTATCCCTAGGTCATTTTATGGTATTCACATTTTGCTCGATACTAAAAATAGCAACATCAACATGTAACTAGTAAAGATCGTTAATTAGAAAATCACTTACAATTTTATTTCTTTTATAAAGAATGTTACAATGGTTCTTAAAAAAACTAATTACATAGCCTTCTAATGCAAGGCAAGAAACAAAAATCAAATTTCTACTTGCTGGAGGCACATAATAACAGTCTTTTAACACTAAGTCTAAACCAGATGGTAGCCAAAGAGAATCTCTTCGCATAGCCATGGCAACAACTCTTGCTCTATTTTCGGTGCATAGGATCATTTCATCATCCCTCAGTCTCCTGCTATCCCCAAGACCCACATAGAAGTGCATAAGTGAGCACTAGAACCAGAGTCAAGCACCCAACTGGATGCAGAAGAAATCGTAAGGTTAGACTCAATAATGAGCATACCTCCAGAAGGACCTGCCTCCTTCTTATTCTTCATGGTGGCCACGTAAGTAGGGCAGTTCCACTTTTAGTGGCCGTTATTGTTGCAATGGAAACACTTTTCTTTGTCAGTGGCCTTCTTCAGCTCTACCTTTTTCTTCTTTCCTCCTTCCACCTTCTGCTTTTTCATAAACTTCTTCTTCTTTTCAAAAGACTTTCTCTTGGAAGAAGTCTGTTCTATAGCAAGCACTGAGCCTTTAGAACCTTTCATAGAAAGCTCAGTGATAACCATCATGTTCATAAGTTTGGCCAAAAAATTTTGAAGTTTATGCATATGGTAGTTCATGATGAACTGCCCATATGCATCAGTCAAGGATTGCAGAATTATGTCATTCTGCAGATCCAAGTCCAACCTCACTCCGAGCTTCTCAAGCTCTTCCAAGTCCTTGATCATCATTTGATAATGATCTTGGACTGACTGCCCATCATGCATCTTAGTCTTGAAAAGTTGTTTAGTGAATTGATACTTGGCTGCACGACTCTGTTGACCAAACATCTCTTGTAGGTGAGCCAATATTTGGCGAACAATCCTGATATCTTCATGTTGGCGCTGAAGTTTATTAGACATTGAACCCAACATGTAGTATTTGGCCTTGTTATCTTCATCTGTCCACTTATCCAAAGACGCTCTCTATTCAGCGGATGGACGAGCTGGTAAGGTAGGAGGATCCTGGTCCAACATATGGGTTAACTTCTTGGAATCCAAAATAATTTTGAAGTTCTAGAGCCAATCCTTATAATTTGGTCCGATCAGCCTATGGGTGTTCAGGATTCGTGCTAATGGGTTGGATGCAGATGTTTTTCTGTAGAGATTCAAAATTTCTAGTTAGATATTGTAATTAAGACTTAATCAATTTATTTAAATTTTTTATTTTTAAATAAATTAGCTTCCATTATTTTTTCGAATCCCTACACTTCATCTGTAGAGATATGAAAATCTCCATGATTAATGATTTCTAGTCGATGGTGCGGTCCCACCAACCGACTTTACACCTCATCTAATAGTTATTGGTGATGGGTTAGCTAATGAGTGAACAACTCTTGTTCAATGATTCTCAAATCATGATGCATCCAAACTTGATCTCTAATTCATGAATCTCACCGTGCCTAGAATATTGATCCATTCCTTAGTTAAGTCAGACCCACCATTTGTATAGATTGGATTCCTAATTGAGTCTATCATCGGATCCAGAATATTGAGCCCAATCCATCCTCCAACCCATAGCATCCAATGCTTAATAGATATGGTTGCATCTTCTCGATACAACTGAACTATTGTAACCAGCCGAGAATAATCAACTCAGGGAAGGGCCCGCACATCTACAATGATGGAAGACCTTAGACTTAATCTTTTCTTAGGAAGATTTGATTTAGGTCTCATTAAACTAGACTTGACATAGTCATAACCATTATGACTAACCTAGTGGCATGGGTTAGCTTGGATTATTGACCACCTCAAATTAAAACTGAGCCAATAAATATGGCCAGGTAAGTGAGACTGGTGGAAGGGATATGCCATTAACTCGATTAGAATGCATTCGAGTCGAGTAGCTTCCAATTAAAAAGCAATCGATCGTATCTGCCAAACTTACCTTAGACACCAAATTGTTGAGCCAAAACCATCAAGTTAGCCTACAATCCAGACTCTAAACACTGAGCCTAATTAGATCTTAGCTTGATCGATCACTCATGTGACTCGATCTTGACCCAAACATAATCCTATTAGGCTAGTCAATTTAAGCACTGTTGATCCCATTTAACCAACTTTTGATTCGATTTGATCAACCGCTTAGACCAAATTAAGCTACCCAACTCCAAACACAAATTTATGAATATATCTTAGATTTAAAATTCTCAATTTTATACCTAACATATATTTCATAATCTTAATTCTTAATTAAGTTTAGGATTTATAAATAAAATATGTAAATAAAATCATAGGATTTCAGGATCTAGGGTTTTGTAGAAAGTAAGTTTTTGATTTCTGATTAAGGACAAATGCGCAGCACCCCTACACATCATAAAAACACCCCATCGAATGGGAGGAGAAGGCATTTAAACCCTCCTTTGTTCTTATGATCAGAGGGCCAAGGGAAATGCCTTAATCAGAAATATAAATCTACAAAATTAGTTAAATCTACATCATATATCTCATATATAAAATTTGATCGAACTTAATACATATTTTGTATACATCACATGTATCATGCATGCATATTTTCAAGATCTAAATTATCTCATGATTATTCAAAAATTAGATTTAAATTAATCACATCAAAATAAATTCTAATCTTGATAACTATGTAGAACTATTCTACAACTAGTCTAGACATGCAATCATCATATCTCATATGATCTAAAAATTAAATAATTTTATTTTTTATTTTTTAGATCTTATTATAATATTTATAATCATTAAAAAATAGAAAATAAATAGATCTAAAATTATAATTTAATTAAAATAAATCATGATCATGCAAGACTATGTATAGAATTATTCTATTTTACAACTAGTCATACATATTGTAGAACTTAGATCTATATTATTTAATTTTATTTTTTTGATTTTAGATCTAATCACATCTCATGTGAGATTTAAAATCTCCTATTTATTAGATCAAAATAAATTAAAAATAGATCTAAATAATTTTTATTAAACATTGCTCTGATACCAGTTGAAGGAGAAATCCTGATTTTTCGGATCAGGTTTGTTTAGATCTGATCAAATCGAGAGAGATATTTCAAAAATTTCTCTCATATATCTAGATTAGATTTAAGATATTTCAGATCTAATTTTATAGATCTAATAAATAAAATAAAAAATTGATTAAATCTAATTTAATTTATACCTTGATGTGGGTAATCTTATTATCCTTTGATGATCCAACTGATTGCTTGAGGTTTTGGATCTAGCTATGCAAGCGCCTGGCCTCTACCAGCATCCACTCAGACTGGATTTGGAGATCTTCTCCTTCTTTGTCATTTCTCTAAAAATTAGATCTGGATCTGATTTGAAGGATCTTCAAAACTCCTTCTGAGGATCAGCAGTCGTCTCTGCAGTAGTGCTGCCTTCTTCCTTTCTCGTCAGCCTTTTCTTGCCTGAATCGCACCAAACTGAAGCCCAACTTCCCTTGGGTGTGAGAGGAGAGAGAGGATCAGAAGATGGCATGGAGGAGGGAGAGGGGCAGTCTTGGGACATGTCTAATAGAAAACTCCATAAAAGTTTGGCGTAGATAGGGTTTATTTATAGACCTTGCTGTGCCATGCAGTGCCACATCATCCCGACCAATCATGTTACTTCATGCAATCAGATCTAAATCTGATTAGTGGGATGACATCACCTAATCCAATCAGATGAGAGCCCCACAAATTTATCTTTAGATGGTGCCTAAGACTAGTCAAAGTCTATCGATAAGGGTCACCTAAGTAGAATCCAAGATGCAACCTAGAGTCCCATCCGTATGGGACTCCAGGCATCCCTATCCATGACCGCACGCCATCCTAGGCATGTGCCCCCTTCTTTCCAAATTCTAGTAAGGGGACAAGCCCCTATCTGCTCTATAATAAGTGTGTGACACATGGGCAGATGTCCAAGGGTCAAAGATCAATGTTTGACCAAAGTCAAAGGACAAGAATTAGCAGATGATGGAAAATAGTAGGTGTTGTCTCAAATTTATCTCATAAATTAAGACAATCCTTTTCTAACCTGGACAAGCTCCAGTCAGACCAAGTAAAAATATCTGGGTGAGTACAAACATATTTTGCTCAGTCAAGACAACTTTTAATGATAGTAAAAGGAGAACGTTAGGTTCAATCATGTGCTAGCATAATTTTCTTGAACCTAATTGAATCTAATTCAAATCAATTGAACTGAGTTAGTCCAATTGATGATATCTAGATCCAAACTCTTGTTTGTGTGACTCAGTTAGGTTCAGTTCTATATGATAATGGGATATGTCATGATCTCCATCATCGAAACTCCTTTTGATGGATTAGAACTCTTCTGATTTAGACAACTGGAATGATCGATCATCTAAATCATTTTAATTGCTCCCAAAATCCACAAATGATACCAAGTAGTATATGGTGGCAACCCATCAAAACTAAAAATGAACCTCTCGATGCAGCTATTTGTATGATTAAGTTTTTTTATCTTGAGCATCGATCATATTATGGTTAAGGTGAACTCGTCAAACCCTAATTTCTATCATATGATTTAATCATTCGGTTCAAGTCCGATGTGAAAATCTTAATAGAAACTCTTTCTATTATTTTACTCTTTACCATGGCCATGGGCTTATGAACTTGATCCTCATGATCATCATAGGGCTGCTCCTCTTCTATCAAGGTAGATAGATTTCTTCTTGGTGCAATCCAATTCCTACAATGAATATGCTATAGCCAACATACACCTCAAGGTTCTAAATGGCTAGGAGATCGAGTCATGGTGTAGTCAAACTATAACACCATCAAGGTGAACTATCGATGTTCCTTAGGTCAAAGAACCAAACACACCACTATAGCTTTAAGTCAGTCATCGGCGAGAAGGTAGACTTCCTTATGACTACTCAAGGTGGTCACGCTCAGTGCCCTCGTTCTCTATACTCTCGCTCTAGTGTCTCTACACTGTAGACTCAAGACTCATCCACTATGAAGAAGTGATTGTACACTAACTATTTGGATCAATCACCATCCTCATGATGATCCTTCGGTCAGGAGAATTTTATGAGTTAATAAATGAAAATTCATGTCTTAAATTTTTAACTCTTGAAAACATGAATTATTATTATCATTAACTCAAGGGATGTATCACAGACACTAAATATACATTTGTGATAGAAAATAACCCATTTTATTATTTATAATCAAAATTATAATTTTGCACCTAGAAGTGTATTATAAGTGTTAGCCAATTCTGGCTTCTAGGGCACACATATCTAACAAGTCTATGGGTGTCTAGGATTTGTGCTAGTGGGTTCGATGCAGTTATTTTTCTATAGAGAGTCAAAGTTTCTAGTTACATTTTGTAATTAAGACTTAACCAATTTATTTAAAATTTTATTTTTATACAAATTAGCTTCCACTATTTTCTCAGATCCCTACACTCCCTCTGTTGAGATGCAAAAATCTCCATGATTAATGATTTTTGGTGGGTGGTGCGATCCCACCAACTGACTCATCACCTCACCTAACAGTTATTGGTGATGGAAAGTCGATGAGGCAGCAACTCTTGTTCAATGATTCTCCAATCATGATGCACCCAAGCTTCATCTCTAATTCATCAATCTCACTGTGCCCAAAATATTGATCCACTTCTTAGTTAAGTCAGATCCATCATTTGCACAGATTGTATTCCTAATTGACTCTCTTACCATATCCAAAATATTGAGCCTAATCCATCCTCCAGCCCATAGCATCTAATGCCTAATAGACATGGTTGCATCCTCTCGGTGTAACTGAACCGCTGAAACCAGTCGAGAACAACCAACCACGGGAAGGGCCCGCACATCTATAATGGTGGAAGATCTTAGAATTAATCTTTTCTTAGGAAGATTTGATTTAGGTCTCATTAAACTAGACTTGACATAGTCATAACCATTATGACTAACCTGATGGCATGGGTTAGCTTGGATTATTGACCACCTCAGATTAGAACTGAGTCACCAAACATGGCCAGGTAAGTGAGACCAGTGAAAGGGATATGCCATTAACTCGATAAGAACGTATTCGAGTCGAGTAGCTTATAATTAAAAACCAGTCGATCGTATCTGCCAAACATACCTTAGACACCAAATTATTGAGCCAGAACCAATCTGGTTAGCCTGCAATCCAGACTCTAACCATTGAGCCTAATTAGATCTTAGCTTGATCGATCACTTATGTGACTCAATCTTGATCCAGACTTAATCCTATTAGGTTGGTCAATTTAAGCACTGTTGATCCCATCTAACCAACTCTTGATTCAGTTTAATCAACCGCTTAGACCTAATTGAGCTACCCAAGCCTAAACCCAATATTATGAATATGTCATAGATCTAAAATTCTCAATTTTAGATCTAATTAATATTTCATAATCTTAATTCTTAATTAAGTTATGGTTCACAAACAAAACATGTAAATAAATCTTAGGGTTTCAGGATTCTTGGATTTTGCATAAAAGTAAGTTCTCTTGATTTCTATTAAGGACGAATGCGCCAGCATCCACTACAATCAAAGACACACCCATCGAATGGAAGGAGAGAATTAAACCCTACTTTGTTCTTATACGGATGCAAGGAAAATGTTTTTAATCAACGAAAAAATTCGACAAAACTAGTTAGATCTACATCATATTCTCATATATAAGATCTGTCTAACATTACATGTTTTGGCATACATCTCATGTATCATATCAGGCATATTTTTTAAGATCTAAATTATCATATAATTATCTAAAAAATTAGATTTAAATTGATACAATCAAAATAATTCTATTTAGATTATGTAACTATTTATACTAGTTCTAATCATGCATGTCATCATCTTCATATGATCTAAAAATTAAATCATTTTATTTCTATGTTTTAGATCTATTACATATTTATAATCACAAAATAGAGAAACAAATAAAGATCTAAAATAATAATTTAATTCAAAATAAATTT